>JAQBSW010009074.1:0-30646 GCA_029291075.1 Eudiplozoon nipponicum | reverse complement strand
TTTATTAACTGTGAGCTTTTATAGCATAATCATGCAATTATTTAAAATTACTTTCTCCTTATACCGTGTATTCAAATAAAAGCACACGAAAATATTTCTGGTATACAAGTCAAATTTTCCTATGTATGAAACGTAATCAACTAAAGTCTACGCAATTCTCTAATTCTCTCTGCGTAATCCTGTGTAACTTAATAATCCAGGAATTGATAAAATTAAAGAATACACACTGTATGCCTTTACCGCATGTTCAAATAGGAAAACCCAATCAAATGTTTGTAACGCTTATTGCGTGGGTGGTCTAAAATAGGGTTAAAATAAACATTTTTTCCGTAGTTTAACAGAAAATATACCTAAATATTTTCTTATCTGAATGACAACCTAGGCGATCGGAAAGTCAATAAACAAATAAACATATATCAGTATATACATCTAACTCAAACTTGAAACACACAAAACCAGATAATCACATATCTATGATGATGATGATAATGATAATGGTGATGATGATTATGTTGTTGTTGATGATGTTGATAATGATGTTGATCAGGTAGTCAGTCCGTTATGTGTCTACATTAATATACTTTGACTTTGCCAGGCAATGACCTGTGTTTACTAAGCTAAACTCAATATGGTTATAACAGATTTTAATCCTATTTTCATTCCACTTGTAAACATTTGCTGATTATGTACGTATTCTTAATAGTAAAATTGCTTTTGACGACAAATTACGAATGATTTGATATAAAATTGACTATAATACAATTTTAATACACATGAATACAGAATCTTGTTCTATCTAATTTTACTACATTTTATAACGAAATATACATTTAGTATTATTGGGAAATATCGTCAGATTATACCCATAAGTCACCTGTAAGCATGGAACGTATATCTTTTGTTCATGCCGAATGATATACACTATCGATGCATTACGAAATAATCTTTTACTAATAAAGCCAATGTAAGTTACAATCATTCCGCCTTAGCTTTGGCTGAATTCCTAGAGAGGCTCTCAAATTATTAACGGGGAGCAACCTTTCAAACTGTGTGGTGGGTTGATATTATTTACTAATCTTTATATTCACAAGCATTTACTTTTTTAGCTTTCACTACATATTTATAGGTAATACAAGAAAGTAATCACTGATTAGGCGGGTTGTGTAAAAACTATTTTAAATAATGTTTGCGAGCTTGAGTTAAACACGAATCACATTGGATTTAACCAGTCATCGAAAAACATCGCAAAATTACCGTCAGCCACACGTACTGGCGCGTTTCAACCCTCCTTGATCATCACCAGAGTACGACGGAAAACTTATTTGCGAGGGTCAAATTTATATATGCGGCTCTCACCTTTGTTAGTCTCGCATACAACCTGTACGCGTTTGTATTTAACGTTGCTTTTCTAGGTGATGTTTCAATTTTTCGAAAACACCATGAGTTTAAAAACTGCCTTCTGATCTGTCCAGTTGTTTACCATTCTTGTCATCTATTATTTCCCTATTTGATTTGCGTCATTCTCTCGCTTATAGGAAATTGAAAGTCATCATTTCAATATTGAAAGGTCCGTTTTCTATGTTACTATCACTTTAAACTACGCGAACTCACTTATGATTTATAATATTTTTGTACTTTTTCCTACAGAAGAATGATCTCTCGCATAATCCAATTTAAATTGTGGTAAAAGGTCTGTAACTTACCTTTACCATAGGTGTATATACCTCCGTTTTATATTTTGATGTTAATTCAAATTTTAAATATTATTTAAAATATCTCATCCCGATCGAAGTAGATTTACGTGGATTGTAGTTGAAATTTAACTACACAGAATGTACAACTATAGAGGTCCCACACGCCGATAATGTTTGCCACTCATGACGTCATAAGCGAGTTCCTGCTTAAACCATTTATGATTGTATTATTTTCTTATTCAATACATAAATTCCCGAACGATTTGTGGCCTTGAACAGCAATCTTACGAATAATCGTATTTCTACAACCTCTAAATTGTGAATATATATTTCCAGAGACAGTACAATATAATGTGAAGAAGACATCAAAGTATTCGTTTAGAAACAATCAAATCACTTATATTTAATAACTTTACATAACTAGTTTTTAAACTAATAAATCTGTTTCAAATGTGCGAAAGACAATATCACTTAACTTACAAAGGTTGATCGTAAGCGTTTGAAAATTTTACCTTATATGGAATATTTCATTTTACAATTTAAATATGTACAAAATATTGCCTATGAAAAATCAACTTATGAGTAAAAACTTTGAACATCAGGTAATCAATGCATATACAATTTGTATGCAGTTAAAATCATTCAATGGTTCACTTAAATGTTACTATAATATTTAGTATGCTGATGCTCTGACTATATTTAGTTACCTAATTTTTGCCCTTCATCGTTGCGAGTAGGTTAATTTGAAGAAATACTCCGAGTAAATATATATTTTTCAACAACTTTTAAGTAATAATTTGGTTATTACTTACATTCAATATCGATTTTTGGTGTATCAAAGTTTTGTCTAAAAGTATGAGTGTAATACACCCATATGACAATAGTATTGGCCTTATTGAAGAAATGTAACGGTTGCTTTCGTGTGGCTTGAAAAATGAAAATTCAGCTTAGAGACTTACAGCACATATATAATTTCATGGGGTATACACATTTCTTTCAATTACAAGTAAGACATAAAGTACGTGCGGCAAGATCTTTATGTATGTCAGAATCCTTTAATAACAGTTCAATAACAAAAGCCAAATTACGCCATCTTTAACATCATGGGTGATCAAAATAAGTATTTAGATCGATAATACCCTTCCGTTGTGCAAAGTAACTATTAAATGCCACTAGATGCAATAAAGATTTCTTTCTCATTTTCTTCTGAAATACCAACAAATGGACGTGTGTATATATATATATATATATATATATATATATATATATATGAGATAAAACAAAATGTAAATAAATCGAAGATATATTGTGTAAAAGAGAACGGACCAATCATTTGTGTGCAAAAATTTCAGATCAGGCTTAATGCAAAAACAGACATTTATTCACCATTATTTTTTATGCATAGGCATCAAGTGATTACAAACTTTCTGGACGTTCGGTTTTTCGCATAAATTGGAAGACGTTTAAAACAGCGTTAACGCGCACGTTCAACGCAATTAACTACACGAGCTATTTAAGGTAACAAATTTGCATTTAACTGTAAATCAAATGAAACATCCCTTAAACATAAACCGGTTCTGTCCGTTTTGAGAACATTTTTAATATTGACCAGAATTTTTTCGAGGATAGGGCTCGAATGTGGAATTCTAAGATTCGGAGTCTGTGACGCCATCGACAGAACCACCCTGTCGGACTCTGCGCATAATCTTCATTTATATAATAATTCAAGTTCTTTCGTTAGACTTTCCTTCTAGTGGAACCTATACGGTATTCCATTTGATACTAAATCTGTCTAAATAAATTAGATAACACGCTAATTAGGGAAGTGGCAAAGAATTTAACATTTGAATAATAAAACGATCGCAGGTTGCACGGGTTTCAATAAAAATATAGAAACTGTACTTGCGAGCTTGATTTCAAAAATAATCACAATACATTTATCTATATATACATTTATCAATAAAAATTGTGCATTGTAATATATTGTCAAGGAAATTCGTTGAATAGTTAGATTTTTTCTCTATTAGAAACTTTTCAGATTTTGTCCATTATATGCTGCGGATAGGATTAAAAACTGGGCACGACTTCTTCAGAGCCAGCTGCACTGAGCCATCCTGCCTAAAGCCACGCACAATTTTCAATTATATAAATCGTTTATTACTTAACAGACAAAACTGGACACTGGGACATGGTATCAAATTGACAATCTATACGATTGAACTATCATTGATTGCTCGATTGTCGATAACAATTGTATAGAACCAAGTTTTTTATCATTATATAAACACCAATCCCATTATCTTTATATATACATACTTACATATATGTCTATTTTTTAACAAAGGACTGTAACTGAAACTATCAAATTTGGTGGTTTGATGCCTGACATTCAAGCGTCGTGCGGGGTGCCCAAATAATCTCAACGGGTTTATACTCAGACTCGAGTTATGCGGGCCATACCTGCTGGACTGTTTATTTATAAACTTACTAATGTATTTTGGCTAGCCTATTTTCAAGCGGAGCCTTTAATGTATCTCTTTGAAAATAAAGTACCAAAGAGTCATGCCAAATCTGTCATTATATAAGAAACACCTTGCCATATGGGGATTTGGTATTGAATTGCAGTTTTTAATGTATAAACAATTAATGCTTGCTCGCGTATGAGCCACAATTGTTTAAATCATTTTTGCGATCTTGATATAAAAACAAACACTTTATATATTTTTTTTTTTTTCTTTAAACTAAGCATTGGATAATGCGGAAAATGCCATTTATCCAGTAGACCGATTTCGTCCCCATTAAGACTGTCTGGACAAGAATCGAAGCTGGGCCCGACTGAGGCGAAGTTCGTGATTCAATCTGTTGAGCCACCCTGTCGCACACTGCACACAAATTACAATTTTAGACTAATCCATGCGTTATTTTCAGTCTTTCCTTCATGTGGAGCCTTTATTACATCTCTTGAGATCTGAATTTTAAAATAGCCAGTCCAATTGTGTAACTGTACATCAGACACCGGGCAACCTAGGGAGTAATATTGAATTGAAGATTTGTTTAATTTAACAATCATTGGCTGCGTGTATGCTGTAAAATTTAGTTAAATCAAGTTTGCGAGCTTGTTATAAACACAAATCGCATTACATATACATTTGTAATTATAAATTAGGCATTGTATAACTTAGCGAAAAAAACTCATTTAGGATAACTCTGGTATTTATAGAGAATTTTTCAAGTGCTGTGAAGAATTGGCTGCGTACATGAAGCAGTTTCTTCCAGGTTAGCACTTTTAATCTAAGATACGTTTTTCTGTACAATAATACCAAATAATATTTAAAAACAAACCAAATTTTTGTAAAGAACGATATATCATTAACCATTTTTTATTAAATCCTGGCTTTTGACATAATTTTTCAAACAGAACATTCATGTGTATTTTCATAGTTGCTTTATCACGTTATTAGTAAAGCCGACAAAACTCCACATTCGATCGAGCAGTGCGGCATCTATGAATTGTTCTTTTTCGTCGAAATCATGCTTCTCCATAGACCTACTTTGATTTCAGATTTGGAGGCGCTAAATTCAATGTACTGGTCTTTGCTATAAACAAAACATTTATTAACAGAGAAACCGAGGGCAATGATACCGCAGCTTAGAAATGACTAATCAACATATTTTCATACTGTCAAAATTATTTTTCTTCGTTGTCTTCAATTCAGAACTTCAAATTAATATCTTTGCGACCAATTTTTACATTCTCTTTTATACAAAAATATTGCTTATTTAACACCAGTTGAAATTCCGAACACCATAAACTATCAAAATCTGGTGTAACTATGTTGAGTGCTGAGGATGATCTTCAGATTCTATTTTGCTAAATGGCTTCAGTGGAATCTAGCTTATAAATCATTTCCATTTAAATAATCGTCGAATTAATTGCCTTCGTTTGGTTTGATTGTACTACGTTACTCTATATTAATTTCTGTTTTATTCACAAATAGATTTAATCACTATGAACAATTAAGTAAGAACTCCATTGTAAGTACGTGAAATATTTTAAACGCAATAAAAAATCGACAAATTTATGTATTTCATTTGTTTTATCACTTGTTTGTGATCTTATGACAGAACATGTTTCTTTTTAAATATACATATGTTAGATTAATTTTACTTTGTTTTATACGCACGATTAATTAAGTATCAAAATGAGGTCACTTAAGTTGGAAAATAAATCATATCTTGATCGCGTATTGATATCGCCATCAGTTAAAGGTGTTCAAATTTTAATCTGTTTGGTTGCATAAGTTGTAAAAGAATTTGTTGAAGAAACTTATTCGATCAATTGCTTATGTAATCACTTTCCGTTTTAAAATAATTTATTATGATTTATTATTTGACAGCTATTTTATTCAATGTATTATTTTTATTCACAGGATTTTGGTTAGCAATTTAGATAGTGTAAATCTTAATTAAATTAAATTTCATACAATTTACTTAATAGCCAATGCAATGACTGTAAAGTCTCCATATTTCTCTGCGTTAATACGCTCAAAACGACGTTTATGCTAAAAACCTGCTAATTCAGCTAGATTCTTGTTAAAAAACTATTTGCGCCTTCAAACCAACGGAATTCAAAGTCAACAACCGAACCGTGAATGATTAATAGAGTGAAAAGTAGGTCTACAATAAAAAATATATCAGCATGGATGCTCATTTATTTATAGGTATTAACATACATAATGATTAATGCTACAGTTAAATTGATATTTATTCATACATATATTTTATTCGACAGAATTTCCAGACAAAGCATGACATTTCATTATTAATAAGTGTTAGAGAAGAGATTGCCATATTTTATGAATAAAAGGAATATAAAATTAAACGATAATATAGCAGACGTAATAATAATAATAATAATAATAATAATAATAATAATAATAATAATAATAATAATAATAATAATAATACATTTATTTGGCAACAAATTCCAACAGGCCCAACAATTGAAATTACAAATCAAAGGTAGGAAATGTGAAGGTGAATGAAATTGTGACTAGCAAGTATTTAACCACAGAGGAGGGAGGAGTTGAGGAAGAGAATTACTTTCATCAACTTCATGATGGTTCAATCTGGTGAAAAAATGAGACAGGATCAATTGGATTTCAATCCATGAAGGGTCCGAGATTCAATGCGGGGTAGGCTGGTGTCTAACAGACGAATTTGAGGTGAGTTCGAAAGTGATGGCGGATCGGTAGCAGACGTGGACCGACGGAGTTCTTTATCGTAGATATTGAATTTCTGTAGGGTAGTACTGACCAGGATGGAGTCGACAAGTTGAAGCTTGTCTGCCGTGCAGGGTTCACTGGCTTCCGTTGAGCGAGGTTATGACTGATGGTAGGCGAGGGGGAATCTATGTCCGATGTAAGCCGTCGGGTGGTCCAGTAGGCTTTTTGAAGTTCCGGTCGTTTGCTGAAACAAAAAGGAAAAGAATTAGTTGAGCAAATCCTTGATCGGATTAAGCGTTCTCATAACATACATACGGAACTGTCTCGGATGTTTTTTTTAAATAAATCAATTTTAATTCAGATTTTGCTGGTTAAGTTTAACCACTGTCGTTTGTGACCGATAATTTAAAAAGATAATTATTTGTGACTTTTATTGTAAATTTAAGCCTTCTGAAAACATTTTATAAAGAGCATGTGATGGCCTAAAGTTTTAAATCCCTAGTTATTATTTTTAATTGATAAATAAGTAAAGCGAAACATCACTATTTGCTTATTATAAATGTATTTAGGTATCTAAAGCAATTATATAGTAATTGTAGCTCGTCTTTTCATCTAAACTTGTAATGAATATAAAATTGGTTCTCAAAGCGTGATAATTTCTAGAACAAATATGGCAGAACTGCCTAAAGGCCGTTGGAAATTTGCGGCATAATCGTTTCAGAGTAGGGAACTATATAAATACAATTAAGTAATTCTTCGTAACAAAAATAAATTAATAATAAATTAATTTTAATTTTTTTTTGTTTTTCTATACAAATTAAGTAATATTTTTTCATTGATTTTCAAAATATTCTTGTTTGAAAATGTAATGTAACTATAGAGTAAACCGCAGTCACCTAAAATTAGGTGTATGCATCAAGACTAAGATGTAAATAATATATTATGCTTTAACGATTGATTTTGAATATTATCAACCTGTAACGGCACGAGATTTGATGTGTATTTTCAAGATAACGAAGATAGCATTGGACTTTATTGAGTAGGATTTAGTGGCGTTGCTCGGAGCTGCACTTTGCATGGCTCTGAATATAAATTTCTTATTTTTTCGCAATTTAATGGCATGCGCTTATCTGATATGAAAATAAAGCTTAGTGAGAATTTATCTCCTGCATTCGATTAATTGAATTGTTTGCTCATCACCAACTGTCGTCAAATATACCTACAAATTTGGTTGCATTTGCAATAGATGAGATGGTTATTTATGCTCACTCTCTGACATCAGTGAATAAAGCCGTGATTCACCTTCAAGAAACTGAGTTGTCTCCTATTTTATTCTCCAGTATAGCAGTGCTACATTTATAGCATATATCTGTTATGAGCGACACCTATACATTGTAATTCATTTCATCAAACGCTTTCCTATCAACTTACTTTAGTATAATTATATCTTTCATAAAATGGGTTTGGTTTACATATTCTTGATTAGTCTATTAGAATTTTACGATTTGCTTCCAGTTGAGACATAATAGCGGAACATATATTTCAAATTTATTGAGGAAATTTGCTTTAGTTAATATATTGTCTATATGGAACCTAAAATAAGTATTTTATTAGCCGTTTTTTTCATTTTATTATATACTTCTGAAAATTTCATTTAGGTTGATATATATTTTGGATAAGTTATTTTAAACGATCCAATATCCTGCAAATTATTTTAGTTTGTCTAATTGAGAACAAATTTCTTAGAAATGTCTTAGTTTTAGTGGCGATTTTCTGAAACTAAAAAAATTTAATACAAAAGGATAAATTTGCATTTGCAGTAGGTAAAGAGTTAAATAAAAATTTAAAACTGCGCGTAATTATTGCGCACAAGGAGTAATTTCAGCATATTTTAAAACTGCGCAGTATCTTTTAATATCTCTTAGAAATGACTAGACGTATTTCTAGATGAAATATTTAAGTAATCTTTGATATTTAAAGGCCTATTCGCTCTCCATGTCGACAACTATCTTCACTATTCTTAAAATGCCACAACTGGTTAATAAGTTTCCATTAAGGGCATACAGAATTTCAATTTTGCTAAAATGTCTGGAAATATTTTATATTTAAACTTAAATCCCTTGTTTACTTTGTTTTTTTTTATATTTTCGAGGGCAGTGCTTTGAATAAATATTAACTAAATGACTAGTCTGTAGTTACATACATCAAAAGTTGGTGCACAACAATTACCTCATTATTTTAAGTGATTTTGAACAGTTGATTTGTAAAAGTAATGAAATAAATGAAATGACACCATTATTTATTATAAAAAATGACAGAATACTCTTGATATATTTATTATTTAGTTAAATGAATAGTGAGAAAAATTAAATTTTTTACTTGGTTACAAACAGAAAATTCAAAATCAATTATTGTTTAATTTTATTGCCTATTTATACGTATGTGGCGAAAGCTACAAACAGTTAATGTTCGCGAGTGCATAGAAATTGTGCAGCTGATATTTCCAATCAAGTAAATTGTATGCGAGACTAATAGGGGTGAGATCCGCATGTCTAATATGGCTTTCTATATATATACAATGTGGTTTGATCCTCGCTAGTCAGTTTGCCGTCGTACTCAGATTAAGATCTTGGAAGATCGAAACGCATCACTGCCTGCGACTGGTGGTGGTTTCGCTGTTTTTCGACGACTGGTTAAATACAATTGTATTCGTGTTAACTACAAGCTCGCAAACTTGATTTAAAGAATTATTGCCACCACCTGCGCAATAAATTATTTTTTGATTGTAGAACATTCAAGTGTTTTTTTCATTCTTTAAGTGCAGCAGGTAAACGTTTTTTTAAAAATTCGGAAAAATTGTTTGCTGTCTACTGGAAATATTTTCGTTGCATCATCACGTTAAAAGTAAAGCAGGCCTAACTCTATATTCAACAGAGCAGAACACCGTCTATGAATTGTTCTTCTTCGTTGAAATCAGACTTTTCAGATTTCTTATTTTAATTTTTGAGTTGCACTCGCTAAATTTAAATTATTAGACTTTGCTAGAATCAAAACATTTGTTAACAGTGCAATCGAGAGCAATGATATCGTAGTTTAGATATGGCTAGTCAACAAGTTTTTGATACTCTCCAAATCATTTTTCCTTGTTGATTTCATTTCAAAATTACAAAAAAATATTTCGGAAACCAATCTATTTATTTATTTTTTTTGTTTGAAACTATTTATTATTTAACGCCAGTTGAAATTTCGAATACTATGAGCTATCATTATTTAGTGTAACTTCGTTGAGTAATGTGGATGGTCTTCAAATTCGATTTGGTTTTAAAATTTTGCCCGAAATAGGATTTATAAAGTCATTTCCATGTAAATAATTGCTTAACTTTGAGTTAATCGCCTTCGTTTGGTGTAATAGCGTTTCAAAAATATGTTTCCATATTAATGAAATGACTACTTTGCCGTTACATATATCAAATTTGGTGCCCACGAATTACCTAATTATTTTAGGTGATTTTGAAAAGTTTATTTTTAAATATGACGAATTAAATTAAATGTCACCATTATTTTATATTCAAATTGACAGAATAATCTTGATATATATATATATATATATATATATATATATATATATATATATATAATTTCGGTAAGTGAATAACGAGTAAAAAATTAACTTTTACATGATCTTGAGAATATGTGAATGCGGAAATATCACAATCTTATTTTTCAGTTCATATTGTCGTTAAAATATCCATTTATCGTTAGGAAGTCTAATAATAATGCAAGTATTTAGGCATTTAAATCAAAAATAAAATTCCTCAAATAGTTTTTGTATTCTCTTGTGGTGTATTATTTTATGTTTTGTCAAAATTTGCTTAGAGGCATGTTTGTTTTACCTGTGAACATCTATTTGTTTGAATTTAATCTTATTTCTAAACGTAACTGTCACAATAGCATGTGTTCAAACGTTTATTCAATACATCACAAAAAACCCAATACTTCCAATATTCTCAAAATAAATATTTTTTTAAATTAATTATTGACATATTTTGTGATTGATAGACACGAAACGAGATCTCTATATATAATTTCTTTAATATGATTATGTTATTTTTATTTAAGTAAAAATTCTGTTCGTGATTCTGCTCCCGTAAATCTAACTTATAAGTGTATCGTAATGCATAATTATAAGTGTAGAAAAGTAATCTCATTATACTGTTATTCAAAGATTTCTTTCCTTTAACTTTGTAACAGATTATTTAAATCAGAGTTTTATACTGAATATAATTACTCACCCCATTATACTGAAAAATGTATATATAATGGAATTGGTGTTTATATTAAGATCGCGACCTTGATTTAATAATAATTCTTATCACCGCTCACGCAACCAGTGATCGTTCAGTTGTACAAATGAATGCTAGTAATGAAAGTTTACGGAAATTTTGCTAAGTTATGCGACTGGATAATTGAAATGTGATTTTTGTTTATATCGAGCTCATTTATTTATAAAAAACTATTATCACCACCTATGCAATCATTTATTTTTTGTTGTTTAAACTGAGGAAAACTTCATATATCGAATTATAATTTTAATATATTTACAACCGTTTACGATAACTTTATATGTTATTTTATTGCCAAACCCTAATAAGACCGAAATATTTGTCTGTTCGTTTAGGAATCTAAGAAAGCTGAAAAATATTACGCTGGATTAAATTTATATATTTAACTAAAATGCTTTACTATTTTAATTTTTAAATTTTGTTGTTCTTATAATTTATACATGCTCTGGGTTGGAAATTTTTGCCGGCCAAATTTTGTTTTGTTAACCAGATTGAATGTGTATCATATTTAAATTTCTGGAAGTTAGGATTTCACTTTGATAAAATATAATTCTTTAAGGCTATGTCTGCTTTCGGAACATTTATCTCTTTATCCTACCATTTCCATATCGCTATATCAATTTTTCGGGTGAAAGTAGGGTGTTAATATTGTCATATGAACTTGATTTATAATAACGTAATGCTAATCGATTTATTCAACTACAGATTCACAAAAATAGCTGAACGTAACCCCAAATATAGCATAAAATTTCATGGGAACCAGTTCCACTTTGAGTGATCAATCCTTATAATTCTTTTAAAGCAGATTATTAGAAGAGTCGTATAAATAGCATTTCTATATATTTGGATACCGGAAATAATTAATCTTCACACAGATTCTGCAAACTCCGCCGCTTAGTTTCAGAGTATTCAACAAAAAAGGCTAAAACAGCTAACCATGTTTGCGAAGGAGACAAAGAACCGGTGACCATACGGCGTGTACAATAAGATTACGGCATCAGAATTACGTGTAAATATGCTCTTTCATATCGTATAAATGTGCTGTTAATCACCAGGCTATAGATAAAAGAAAATAGGTAGACAAATGACTTTATTAAACGTACATTGGTTGCGCGGGCGGTGACGAGCTCCCAATAAGTACGAAACCGGTCTACTTGATTATTTGTCTTTTCTACATTATAACATTCTTAGTTTATACTGACAAATCTATGGGTCAGGTGTTTATATCAAGATTGCAACCTTGATTATATTAAATGGCTTTATAATCAACGAGTAGGTGTCCAATGTATTTGTGGAATAACTAAGTATTTGCTTTGTTAACTATACCAGATATTTCTTATCAGACAACCGGAAGTTGCATTGCGAGGACCTAGATTTCGTATATAATCATATGTAAGTACCAGAAGACACAATCAGATTTAATGTCCACACAGAAAAGTTTACATAATGATACGAAATCGGTATTGTAGGACTAATACAACATTCTTACATTCTCCGCATGCCACCTACAAACCTTTCGAATTAAGAAGCAAATGAAAGCATTTCCTAAAAATGCAACACACAATTTACTTCAGAAATGAGAAACAACAATTTTCGATTTATAAAGCCACATAAATTTGCATATGTCGTTTTTTGGAATGGTTATAATTATTTTAATCTCATTGGCAATATTCTTGTTGTAGAACAAAAATTTGAACTGAGCCAATCTAAACGATATAGATCTTAGAGTAATTAAGATTCAATATTTCTTTCCATTAAAGATGTATATGATTCATTTAAAATAATGATTGGCGATGTGAATTCTAGCCTAGATGACAAAAACCGAAATGTGAGTTTTATACCTTGTAGCGTGGATTTCCACATGTACTCTCGTGTTAATATTTATTTAACAATCAGTTTATTCTTTAATTTAAAACATATGGACATTTTTACTAACTTCGACTGTTCGTGGAGGTTGCTTGAATTCTAGAATTTTGTTTTTGAACACACGTCGCAAACGGAGTCACTTCTCGCTGCGTTAATTTAGTTGAAAGCCAGAATGATCGAAATTGACTTGGCTCTAAAACAGACAGTGTGGCGTACCTCAACTTTTAAATTCAAAAATCCAATTTTTCAATCCCTTTGACCAATATATATTGATCCAAAGAGGACTGAAATACATTCCGTATACTGTCACATTTAAAAGACATGTCCGCCAAACACCAAATAATCAGTTTCAAGTTAAATATTTAAGAATGAAAATACCGTCATTAATTTAAATCGGTGCAGAGAGCTTGGCTTTAGACAAACTGAACCAATTTGCACTTGCACAACTACATTAAGTGGCCTGTTGAAGCTACGGTAAGTTTGAATAGATAATCTGTCGACTCTAAGATTAATAATGTCAATGATCATCACTACACAACATCAAGTGGCAGGTGAATAAACATCATGCATAATTCCAAATAATCCTGTAAGTCAATTTTACGAACTTTAGGTAAATACAAAGCCCATTGTCTTTAACCAGTCGTGTGCAACATGAAAAACCAATTGCAAGCGGCTGTGTTGTTCGACGACTGCTTAAATAAAATGGGATTGGTGTTTACCTCAAGCTCGCAAACTTGCTTTAAAGAATTGTTACCTCCACCCGCGCAATCAATTATTGTTTAATTGTATTGTCTAGAATTTGAAACAATTGTTTAAACGCATATTATTTTTTAAAAGATGCAAAATCTCGTTATTTCCAAATTGATTCAACTTTTCGACATTATAACCCTATTTAAAAGTATCCTGTTCGACAAAGTTATTATTCCTACTAAACGTTCAGCAGTAGTAACTACTTCTAAATCTCTAAACCCGTACAATTTTTTAAAACTTATACTGAATTAGTTTAATAAATATGCTTAATTGAAAATCAATTGCTAGCACTTCACACAATTTGGTTGATTGGCGGTAGCCTATCTTTTGGGGTCTTTGCTAGTAAATGTCTGCAAAGTCTACCAAGGAAACTCTAAACTGCGTTGATTTATAACCAAATATTGTCATATATATCAGAACTATGTCGATAATTCCTATTTTATCTTTCATGAGGTTGTGGAATTAATTGTGATACGTAAATAATTTGAAAGTATGAACGCTCCAGTTCCGTTTACTTGTGAGCGTAAAAATCGGCCGTCTAACACTGGGAAGCCAATACATGTTAGCCGAAAGAGTAAAATATTATAAAGCAAAAATTTATTGGACAGTGCATTGATTTTCAAAGCGTATTTCTAATTTCCTAAAACTAAAATTTGATAAGCAATCTGTTCATTGAAACATGTAAAAAATATACTGAGATTTATATGCATGATACATATTTACATGCAATACATGACATTCTTAGTAACGACGCGGTTCTTTCTGTTTTATTTTACTTTTTGCAAGGTGCCTTTCAGCTTGACAGATCTGACTCAACAGGCTTTGAGTTGAGTGCTACAATTATAATATTTCCCACATGTTAAAAATCTATAATCTAAATTCTAAGGTTATTAATATTAATGTAATGCAAGGTAGGTGCAGTAATTCAATTGCAGGTTGTCTTCATTCCAACGCAACTATATCGCTACAGTAAATGTGTTGGGGTTAGTCCAGTGGTATTTAACCCTCAGCGACCCAAAAGACGTAAATTGAATATCAGAGTGAACTGAATTGATAGTTGCTTGGAATCAAACTACCTCAAGTTAATTGGGCAGTTGATGATTTCTTTGAGTATGATCTGATCAGGCATAATGAACTCGGTACTGCCAATGCGACAGTGTATACTTGGATTCGTTTAAAATGGTTTTTAAATCTCTTGCTTTGCACAATGATGAAGCACAACGGAAAGGCAAATCGTGGCACCACAGATTTGAGCGATTATGCTGATGCAAGAGCAATAACTAATTTTATTTGACACTCGAATACATATTTCTATTGGTGTTGACCCCTTCGAAGAGCTTTTTATATAAGCACATGGTTAAATGTAGACTTATTTATAGCCAGGTTATCACTGAATAAATATGTGTGATTTTATGATAGTAATATATGGTATCGGCGTATGACAATTCGTGATTAAATTGACACCCGCTTAACCAAATGCAATCTCGAATATTTCGAGAAAACAGATTTTAACATATTTATTTGAATATTTTGTGATCATAAAAAATAGATAAATATAGTTTTTTAAATTCCTCTAGCTTTTTTAATTTTAACCAATATATTATGTTTTCACTGTTGAAGTCAATTTGAATTGTGCTCCTTTCTTGAAGCACAATTATATATTATACCTTTCGGATTTAGATCACAATGTAACTACTTTACTGTGTTACTCGAGACTTTTATACGTTAAATTAGTTGATTGGAAATTTTCCCCACTTAAACAAAAAATTTGAAAACATTTATATATTTACACAACTACTTATAGCACTGATGATTTACATTGAGACATAAGTAGTCACTGGGGGAAAACTGAATATTCTTATGCAATATCCAAATAGTTGGAGAAATTAAAAAATCATTTCACTTTCAACGAGAAAAATGTTATAATTTATTTTAATTTTTAAACATGCAGTAAACCAGAAATTTTACTATGATGACAATAGTGACATGACGACAATTAACTCAGAAAATTTATTTCATATTGTTTTGTCAATTTATTGTGTAACCGTTCAAATTAATTCGCCGATATTTTATAAAAATATATTCAACATTTAATACGCTGGACCAATGAGAACGCGCGCTTCCGTAGACCAACTACGTGTGACTTTGAATCTATATAAGTGAGATATTATTACGACGAGACACACCCTGCTCTGCTCGCTACCGATGATTGCTGTCGCATTCTCTGCTGCACTGTCTAGAGATACCGATTGTCCTACTTTCGTTTTCCATACTGTGCTGTCTAGAAGGACTACTGGATACCCACACTCTGCTAACATTCACAAACTCTCTTGACATTTGCCGGTTAATTTCACCCTGGCCATATTTAGCGCTCCCGAATCCTAACTTGTCTTAATAGTAAAGTTGCAAATCATCCCAGCCGAAGCGTTACAGATGCAAACGCGCCAGGATCGGAAAGCAGTAAAACTTGTGTAACTTACTAATCAGACTTTTTTTATAATATCAAATCATTAAATGTATTTTTGAACTACAAAATTGTTTTAGATCGGGAATTATTGGTGAGGCGCAATTGCCAACGTCAGCATAGTTAATACACAAATTATCGGATTTTAATAACTGGATCATCTCGTCTTCGTGACACAAGTCTTGAATATTTCCATGTTAAGTCAAAGAATTCTGTGGTTTGAATTTTTGTCAAGCCCACGATCTTATTTAACAGCGACAGTTTTGTGTTGCATTCTGTCTGTTCAATTTGTGATGTATGATATAATGTACGATTGACGAATTTACCAACGGCAATTGGTTCAATAGAGTCAGTTCAAACGGTGGAAGCAGGTTTGATAAGCGCTTTGTTGTTAGAATTATAATTTACAGGGTACGTATGTTTAAATCTTTTTATTTAAGTCCGTTTATGAGTGTATTTATGCTGATTTTATTATACAATAAGTTTATTCTAAACATGAATCATCATCCTTCAATCTCATATCACATGACCTGTTTAATCAGATCACTTTCAGATTTGACTAAAACCATTGAAAGATACGCCATGGACATACCAAAATTTATTAAACCTATTGATCAAAACCTTCGTCGAAATCAGTACAACCGACATTCGAGGTTACCTTGATCCTTCTGCCAATACTTCAAAAGAATTTGTGCCTTAGTCACCAAAAATATTTCTATATTTGTTGAAATTGCCTGCTCTATTTGGAGAATTTACCAAAAGAATGCCAATTTCCTTCCATGGCTGTTCACAAACACCAAAAAAGGAACAGCGCATATTCTTCACGTTCAAAAGAGATAATTAACATCCAAAAGAATATTGCTGCAATTAAATTTGATTCCTTCCGTCAAAGTAGAATTAATCTCGCATAAAGTAGAACTGATATTGTCAAGCACAATGACTAGCCTACTTGCCCATATGACCCGGCCGAGCAATGAAAATAATAAATTATAAAAACGGAGAGGAATTCATCGTAGACACAGGTAAAGCAGTTTCTTTTCTCAAGGGTGACTCCATGGCAAAGATTTTTTTAGGTGTTCTATTAGCAACAGCTATGAAGGAGCCCATTTACGTTTATGGTTACCGGAATCGCTCTCCTAGCACACAGCTTGAATTTTAACCCAAATTCACCGTCGCCAAGGTTTCGCACAACAGAATAGGCCTTGAATGTATGTTAAAATATTTGCAAATCAAAAAATCATTGACCCTTCCACTAGACTTGAGCAAAATTTTGGGTCACTTACCTTTGAACGTTAGGAATTAAATGACATAAAACCATGTCCTGTGCATCCTTTGACAGACACACTTCGAGTACATTTGTGGTTATTCGATCTCAGTAAGTCAGAGCTAAGTGTCTCTATCACGATGCACCATATCATCGCAATTGCTCAACGTTTACCACCAGTTAAAATGAAATCTGCCCAAGAATAATCTTCAAAACAATTAGAAATAACATTATCAGGCCATCAATAAGTTCATGGTTATCAACATTACACGTGATCACTAAGATGAACGGATCATACAAAGCCTGCGGACAATATAGTAACCTCAATCTGATGCATATCCCATTCCAATTATAAACACATTGCTTGAATAACTCAGTGGGATCAATTACGTCTCAGTGATTGAATTCAGACAGACCTAGCACCACATTCCTGTAGCGCCAGATGAAATAGAAAAAACTGCAGTCATCAATCCTTTCGATATTTTGGAATACATTTATATGCCTTTTTGTCTGAAGTGTGCTACTCAGTTTCATGGACAACATAATCCGTGCTGATTCAGGTTACTGCAATTCATGCCAAGCATCAAATAAATTTCTTATCACTCTTATCAGTTCACGGACTCAAGATCAATTGTTAAAAAACTCAAATTTTAATTACATCCGTTGATTTCCTAGGGCACCGTATTACACCTCAAGTAATACAAACTTTGCCGTCTAAGGCCAATTCGATCAAGAAAATTGCTTTACCAATGACATTGAATGTCTTACAGTAAATATTGGGAGTTCTCAAATACTACCGCAAGAAACTTCCCGGCCTATCAAAACAGCTATATCTGTTACATAGGCACCTGCGGAATCGAAAATGACGAAACAGAATCTCTTATATTTCTTGGTCGTCCTATATAATGAAAATGCTTCGTCATGCCATCAACTCGATAGCAAATGCCATTATGATAATGAACCTAGACCTCCAACGACCTTTTCTCCTCAGGTCTGATGCTTCTGAATTTGCTACTGGGGTTGTCTTGTAACAAGATATCGACGGAGTACGGGAGTCTGTTAGTTTTTCCTCGTGTACTCTTCAACCAGATGAAACTAGATATGACACATTCGGACGAGAACTCCTCGCCATTCATGTTGAAATGCGCCACATCATTAGCATTAGGCAACAGCAGCGTTGTTTTTTTACAGATCATGCGCTATTATTTAGCGTACTTAGAAATGCGTCTTCAAACGTCGCGAAGTATTCTGCCTGAGTAAAAAGACAGTTGTCACGTCTGAGTGAATGTAAAATCTACATTTTTCATGTGAAAGGCGAACAAAACAATATTGCAGATCCACTTTCAAAGCCTGATGTCTCCTTACAACCACATTCATCTTCGCAATTCTCAGTGAACTCCGTAACTCACAACGAGGTATATTAACAACACCTCTCCGATGAACAAAACACTGTAGTGTCGCTCATATTCAAATATCAGTAGCTCGTCATCCCACCAAGTTTGCATTCCCACTATAAGAAAGTTTACCTATTGTCTACGTCACAGGTACACTGCCCCAAAAGCCAGAACTGCCCACTATCCCTTAGAAAAAGGTTTTTCACTCTATTCACTATACTTCTCACCCTGGTAGTAAAACGAGAGTTATATTTATTGCAGGTCCTTTCTGGGGTAATAGACTCAGGAAGAATTCTAAGCGATATGTCTTCGAGTGTGTTATATTCCAAGAGAATAAAATCACTTGGCACGCTCATTCTAAGTTGGAACGTTTTCCAACAATGTCACGCCTAGATATCGTTTACTAAGACATAGTTCATATGACTCAGGTTCAAGGTTTTAGCTAGCTTCTAACTAAAGTTAATAAATTTACCTAAATACATGCGACGTTACCTTTTGTCTCCATTTCTGCAGTTGAAGTCACTAATGGTTTTATCTTTGCATAGATAGCACATTATAGTGTTCCCAACGAGGTAATTACTGATAAAGTTACATGCTTCTCATCTGCCCGTTTCATAACTTCCTTGCTCTTCATGGGATGCAATTTTTGCTAGACAACTGCCTCTAACTACTAGTCTAGTGGTATGGTAGAGAGAAAGCATAGGGAACTCAAAGCAGATTAAGCATCCTCGGCCATTAATGGCAGCTAGGTCGATGCATTACCTTTAGTATTCCTCGCTATATGTTTTCGTATTCACGAATCTTATCGAACGTCGCGTCACAACTCTTATATGTCATGGACATATGCTTGCCTAGTAAGCTCCCACGTTTGCTCCCTGCATAGAATGACCCTAAATTCGTAGATTCTCGCCTTTGACTTCAGTTCAGTAACTTGTTAGACCAGCAGCCGAGATATGCTACGCGTACTGTTTTCGTTCACCTGCAGTTCCATAGCCGCAAGAAACTACATTTTCGTAACTACGATGCCATTGCACCACTGTAATCTAAGTTTAGACAACCAAAATATTCCATTATCAAACAAAGTGCAACACCTACTTCATAAGCTTATACAGATTGAAACCGTGTATCAAACCGCCTATTCCTGGCGATTTTCAATATTCTACATGCGTTTCAGCCTTCTCATGCCTACAATCTCATTTAATAAATTAATGCATTATTTATAGCTGATAGATTATTTAAAATAATTGTTCATCATACCAAGTATCGCATGTTATTTTTTGCGCATCATTCCGTTCTACTTCACTTGACATAATAACTTTAGATGGATCCACATGATTGATGTTTTTAAATACTAACTTGTCACTCGCTGTATAACCAACTGTTCTTAGCTAACAATTGTGTAGCTTCTATGAACAGTTCTTTGGTATTATGCCATTTCTGCGACAACGTTCGAATACATTTTATTTTGTTTTAACATTTTATTTTATTTTTGTTTTATTTACACTTTACAGTTGTACTGTATGGCTTGAGCCTGAGCCTTCACTTGCTTATTTAGATATGCCCAGCTACTTTGAGCTAACGTTTATTGAATAATCAATAAGTAGTCACGGGTTTTAAAGGCAATAATCATGAATACCGCAACTTCATCGTTTGCGCACCGCATATATTTACTAACGAATATCATGGACCACAACGTCGAGTAAACACTAGCGTCTTTGTTCGTAACGAACTCTCATTAACAGTGATTCTGTATGCCTAGGAAACTAATTTAAACCTGGCATCTTTCGTTGCAATTCACTCCGCGTTACAACACAACGATGTTCAATTTTGACAACTATAGTGCTCTGTAAGGTCAAATAATTTAACTCTGTTTTTACACAATATTTCTCTTAACTGTGATTTTAGAAACAATCTCTGTTAGTTTCAAGCAGTTTTAATTGAGATTTCTTGAAATGCAATTTTAATTTTAATTAATATGGGTTTTGTTTATTAAATATACAGACCCGCGCGCAATACGCAGGGAGTATGCGGTGGATTATAGTACATATGTGGTTCGATAGTTTTTCTTTGCATTCAGATATGATTTCACGCATCAGGACATCAGATGTTCCTCAATCACATTCACAAATTCTATAGTTCAATGGATTATTATAATTAAATAAGTTAAAACCATAGCAAACAGTGGATTAATTATTTGTGAAGATTTTTCATGGACGTTTCTACACGATTTTATTCTATCCATCATCAATGACAACATTTACAAGTGACTTTATTTATATCATCATATATTTTCAATCGGTTACATGTATTCATCACAATTCAGACGTTTGTGAATTGATTATTACTTGTGTTGACAGTATATCGTTTTGCTGCCGTCTAGAGCACGGACTGTTTTGTTAACTGTGAATTGATAAATACTTATGTATAAGACATTCAATTTTGTTGACAATATTTCGTTTTGTTGTACTCTAGAGCACGGTCAATTTGGACTAACTATGAATGTTCCATGCAACATTGTGTACAATACATATGTGATCATTCGACTTAGCCTTCTCACATCACCCATCGAGAAAAGGTCGGGGATTGATCATAGGCTCGGATCTCAACAGCAGCTACCAGTTCTATGTATGAAGGGTAAGACATCACGAACTAGATAGCTACCCCGCTAAATACCCCTACAAAACACCTGGCCTAAATATTCAAAAGTTTCATCAACATGATATTCTAATCGACTGGCCACGAATAACAAAATCTAACAACAACTTGCTATCATCCAGGAAAGACCAAACATGCCCTCGATCAGACTCAACAAATATTCGATTGAATTCGCAAGAAATTGAATGGGAAAAACAGCTGCACATACGGAGACAGAAATTTCGAACCAATATGAGCATTTAACTCTGCAATCCACAACAGCGCTATTAACAAATTGAGAAAACGAAATTGCGGAACAAGGGGAAACGAAAGACAACACTCGGGAAAATAACATTCTTTCACGTAACTGGCAACAATGGAAAATTTTGGTTAACTCTCAATCCATCAATAGAAGAATGACCACATCTCAGGCACAACTTTGCAATACAACGAGAAAGACCTTTACATGCAAACAATCACACACAAAGATACATACGCATACACGCTTACTAATCAGCCCAAACGAGAAATAGAAGTAAAACCGAGTCAGATTTGTTGTCACCCACATAAACACATGGAAATCCAGGATGTACATAAATGAAAGCTTGTATTGTTATTAATGTTTTTTCTTTCTAACTAGAAATGTACTGTGTAATATTCGAAGGCAATGTTCATAGTAAACGTAGACTTACACGACTGACATAAATAATATATAAATTATTGAAAGTAAACCCAAACAATTTTAACGCTCCGGCTGGAGTGCCGTGCAACGCCACTAAAATGAAAAAAACTTCACAAATAATTAATCCACTGTTTGCTATGGTTTTAACTTATTTAATTATAATAATCCATTGAACTATAGAATTTGTGAATGTGATTGAGGAACATCTGATGTCCTGATGCGTGAAATCATATCTGAATGCAAAGAAAAACTATCGAACCACATATTTACTATAATCCACCGCATGCTCCCTGCGTATTGCGCGCGGGTCTGTATATTTAATAAAAAAAACCCTATTAATTACAATTAAAATTGCATTTCAAGAAATCTCAATTAAAACTGCTTGAAACTAAACGTGATTGTTTCTAAAATCACAGTTAAGAGAAATATTATGTAAAAACAGAGTTAAATTATTTGACCTTAAATAGCACTATATTTGCCAAAATTGAACATCGTTGGGCTGTAACGCGGAGCCGCGTGTTACAGTTTGTTGTTTTATATAAAGGGCTATATAAATATATATAATAATTTTTCCGGTTTTGCTCTATGTAGAATTGAGAAATTGGTCATATTGACTGGGATCCCCTTTTCCAATTTATGATCGGATATAGCTGATTTTCCTGATTGTGACAAGCCATTGATTATTAATTTCAGCGGTAAATGTTGCTGGATTCTGTTTATCAATGTATGTGTTATCGCACATACATGAGAATTTGTAGACTATGAATGATTTGGAGAGAATTGGCAATTGATCTTTCGCATCCAACCTCAAGATGGAAATTGTAGGAAAATCTGTTTGATGTTATCCTCTCACATGTGAAACAGCCGTGGTCTGATGTTGACATCAATGAACCTCTTTGGGAAGTTCTTCATTAGTGAAATTTCCTCAGATAGCCCAGTTCTTCCTCGATCTTGTGTTCAGAGCAGATATTCCTGATTCTGTTTGCTAGGTCGTTAACTAAGTTTCTTTTGTGGGATTTTGGCACACTGCTGTTGTAATGAATGTATTTCCCCGTGAAAGTGGATTTTTTATGTATAGCCAGTGTCAAATCCCCAATTGCTTCTCAAGTGAGTTTGACGTCAAAGAAGTGAAAACTGTTGTCTTTCTCTATCTCGAGAGTGAATTTTATGTCCAGTTCGACTCCATTAGCTTGCTTGAAGATTTCGTATGAGTCTGCTGCTTCTGGGATGAACAATAATATATCATCTACATACTTTATGCATAGTGCGCATTGATTTGATTGATTTCATTCGTGTCTATAGGTTAATCATAAAAATCATTTTTATACAGGTTACACAAGATCGTCGTTTTCTTATCCAGTGGAATGTTCGTAATTAAGGAGGAGACGGAAAGCGAGACCACTTTATTCGGTGGAAAGTTCTTCCCCTTCAGTTCATCAGCCAGACTGAAACGGTCCTTTATAGAGTTTGAGTTTATGAAACTTTATTTTGGTTAAAGTATTATGCAGTGAAACTTAGCTGGCTTATGTTGCGGGGCATTGATCATTGACACAATAGGCCGCATCGAGGGAGCACCTGAGGCTGATAAGGCTTTATGGGTTTTTGGTTTGCTGTACAATCTTGCTACGTTTGTTCCGACGGGTTATGCCTTTTTGATGTCTTCTAGGAGTTTTGAACTAATATCGGAATCAACCATCGATCCTTAGGAGCAAAATTCTGCATAATCCAGAGAAACCTAAGTTAACGCAACATTATTGACGTACAGGCTGTTACGGAAATTTTCTACAATGACTTAACAAAGGAAACCGCCCCACAGGCATTCAATTAACAAGAACTGAAAGCTCAAATAGTTAGCCCACAAGAACAATACAAAATATATTCTACGGCAACCAAATCATCACAAAATAGCACAAAGAAGAGCTCTGAAATCTACAATCAGACAATTTTATACGACAAGCCACACCCGACAAAGTATCAGGAGTTGTTATACGTGAAGCCGATGCTTATAGTAGGTCCATGAACGAGATTGTTGATGATCAATCGAAATTCAAACAAGAAATCAAACAGGTAGATGAATCAACAAATATCGAATCAAGAATAAATGAAACTCTCTAAAAAGATGAAAAAACACGTCTTATCAACGATGTCTGATACCGATATTAGATTAAAAAACTCATAGAAGATGTCCAAAAGGCAAAACCCGTCGGAAAAAACACCGCAAGATTGTCCGGCAACCCAAAATCCCATAAAGCCATTACAGCCTCAGGAGCTCCTTCATTGCGGCCCATATGTGTATGCCGATAATAGGATAACATTTTGATGGAAAAAGTGGAAATAATTTGAATTATGTTAAGTTGGTCATTCGTAATTTAATTGTCATGTATATTTTTTTAAATATTAATTAAGCAAATGCGAAAGGTTTTTTAATGCCAAATCATTTAATTGATTACTAATAGATTAGTAAGCACCATATAATATTGGCATACGACGTTGTGCTTCATTGTTTATGTAAAAATTGAATTGAATAACAATAAGTCAGCTTTTTCGATGACAGTAAATGTAAACAACATTTTCAAAGCGCAAATATGGATGCTTTAAATACTAAAAAGGCGTTTTCTTTGTATGCATACAATCGAGGACAATATAATTTGAACAATTATTTTTAAATCTGTAATATTTATACATTTGCATATATATTCGATTAGGAATGTAAACAACTTTTTCAAAATGCAAATATCGATTTTTTGAAATACTCAAAAGGCGCTTTTTTAGTTTACATACAGTTAAAGGAAAAAAATTAAAGCATTTTTCTGAATCTGCAAGAGTTCCTAATTTACATACATATTTTCTACTTGGCTTGCTTTCTACTTGGTTAAATCAAATATTCATTAAAAATATTTAAATATGTACACGTTTATTTATTTAAAAAGTAATATTTCATATTTAAATATTGATTAACTTAAAAGAAAAATTTTATTTTGGTAGCGCAGATTACTTAGAAATTGTTTTCAAGAATGCTCCTTTGGAATCATTATAATATTTATGTCTTTAATTGTTTCTCAGAATAATTATTTTATCCACGTATTTCAAAGTGTTTTGAAAATAATAAGAACCATTTGTTCCTGTGTGAAATTATCAATAGTGACATTATGAAACCTTGTTATTTCAAGTTCGCGTTGCTAACCTTGCTTCTTGTTACGTTTTATTGGTTTATAATATTAAAAAACGATAAATGCTTGATAATAATTTAAAATTGGCGATCCACCTAATTGATAAGAACATTATAAATATTAAGCTTTAACTAATTTCGAATAAATGGTCTAATTTACTTTGTAGATTTTATCTTTTTTAACTAAAATAATTAAATTCAACTTACACTAACTGAAGTATATATATATATATATATATATATATATATATATATATATATATATATATATATATATATATATATATATAGTTGAATTAAAACAAATTTACCTTTCTTAGATTTTTATATACTAAATTATAATAGCGCAAAAATGATTTTTGTATTGTTGAGTACCTTGTTTTGAATGAGAATTTTTGCACATTTCTTTAACTTATGCCAATTTAGTATCTGAGATATTCGTTCATTTAAATTTTCTATTTTTGGAGACCAATATTTAGGCGGTTAGGCTTTCGTTCGTTTCGTCATTGTGTCTATTACGCACGTCATTTCTTCATGTGTTAACATTGTACCGCAAATATTGTGCTCGACTATAAAATACTTTTCCGTGGTGGTAAAGCCTAATATCGATATATTACCAAATTTTCTGTTGCTAACTGGGCTCGTGGCAATGATGATAATAATTATGGCATTTCTGACGCCACTGCTTTTCCAAACAACTCTATTCCAGTTACTTTTCATTTGACTCATTGCCCTGCCTCTTTAATGATTTCATTTTGTAAACACACTTATCTAAGTGTGACATAAGATTGTTGTTCAAATGCGAAATTTCTACCTCGTTAACCATTAAGCTTGTTAAGTGGACTATTTTAAATTATGCAAGCCTAAAATCTGAAACATTTATTGGGCAGCTATGAAAATATTTCAATAGCAAGTGTTATTGGACTTTTTTCAATCTGTTCAATAAGAAATTCCATCTACTGATGCTGCCACGGTTATGTCCCATGATATTTTTTAAGTACTGTCAGGTTTTCAAAGCAGCCGCCCCTGCTCTGGTACGTATAAATTCACGTTTATATTGTGATTTATGAAACGCAGGGGGTTTTCAAGAACTTCCATAATACTGCATCTAATTTTGAGCGGTATTCCACCATTATATGTGCTCGTTATAGTACCACATTATCTGCGAAATTCTGTAAAAGTTACTACGGTCAACATTATTGATTTTTATATAATCTTTTTTCAATTATATGATCTATGTACTACCAGACAAATTAAAGCCATACTATGTCAGCTGGTGTTTACAACACTCGTTAATAACAGATTTGTGTATACAAATACTTGCGAAAATCAATGTTAGTCTCAGTAAAGTAAAAGAAAATACTTAGTATTCTGAAGCCTAACTTGATTCCACCAGCATGTTCGGGAAATGAATATTGGAAAGGCCAATTATTTTACTAGTCCTTATAAAATTTAAAACACAAGATAAATTTAGAAAAGCCATGGATATTTTATTGAACAATCACTGATGACGCGAGTGATGATTAAAATACTTGAAATCAAATTTTAGAACAATACTATTTTATTTAACCGGACACACAATAAAGTAAGAATAGAATCAATCAAATGTACAGTCGCGCTTCGACCTCTTATGAAGATAATTAGAGCGCGATGGTAAACTGGCTATCAAGGATCAATCCGCAATGCATATAAATGGAAGGTAAATTATACATTCGGCTCTCAACTCTATTACTTTCTCATAAATTTTACCTTACTGGAGATGTGGTCTGCAAAATTTCTATGCAATCAAAAATATTACTTTTCCTTAGCTTTCGCTACATGAAAATAGGTTGTGCAATTAAGCAAATTTTGGTTGCTGTGAATGTGGTAACAATTCTTTAAATTAAGTTTTCTAACCTTACATAATCACCTATGCCACTGTGTTTAACCATTCGCACAAAAATGCAAAACGACAGTCACTCACAAAATCTAATGCATTGCATACTTCGATAAATATCTTCAGAGCACCACGATAACCTGACAAGCAAGGATAAAATTTCAGTGCATATATCATAAAAGTAACGTTATATATGCAGATCCCACTCGATTTAAGAACACCATATTTAATTCTGCTTTCCTTATACATACCCTGATGTATAGTCTTTGCTAGTCAGTTTTCCGTCTTGCTGTGCTGATGGTCATAGATGGGTGAAACGCATCTGGATGTGTGACTGACAGTATGTTTCTTTTGTGCAAGTATTTATTAGGTGTTGCGAACCTAGTGACAAATTAGTTCAGTTTTGACCAGAAGGATAAACCAAATGCAGCGTGAACGGAAAGTATTATCTCATGCACATTTGTTTCGTGCTTACTGGCAAATCATCACAAGGAGCCGGTTTTACGCCTTTTAACTACTCTATATTTATGTGAAGAATTTGGGATAAAAGGACGGTATGTATGGATTTACTGGAGTAACAGGTGTTCAGAAATTGTTGTAATTCTCAATTTTGGTGAAGTATAGCATAAATTGATATCTATCATGATGGTACCACGTACCGACTCGGAGACCATAGTGTTAGTACCATGTACCTTTTCGGTACAATAATGTTGTTATTGGTTACTAACACAATAGCCATAGTGTTAGTATCCTTTACAGACTCGGTTTATATATTATATAGTGTGAGTTAGGGTTGAAGTCGCATTGTCGTTGACTTTAGATGATGTTAGCTTCACTATTGCAGGTTTACACTTTCGTCTAGGAGATTGTACCGTCCTATCATTCCACATTCTTCTACCAAATATATAGTGGTTAAAGGGCGTAATACCGGCTCCTACTGATGAGTCGCCAGTAAGCACGAAACGAATGTGCATGAGATTATACTTTCCGTTCATGTTGCCTTTGGTTTATCCTTCTGGTCAAAACTGTAGTAATTTGTTACTAGGTTCGCAACACCTAATGCATACTGGCATATATATTAGTTCTCTGCAACAAAAAGTATTTACTTATATAGGCAATACAATTTAAACAATAATTGATTGCGCGGGTGGTGGTGACAATTCTTTAAATCAAGTTTGCAAGCTTGCATTAAACACCAATGCCATTGTATTTAACCAGTCGTCGTAGTTTTGTTATGTTGTTCGACGACTGGTTAAATACAATAGGATTGGTGTTTACTTGAAGCTCGCAAACTTGATTTAAAGAAAAAGTATTTACTGTTTGCTTTTGTGTTCGACTGGGTATATTTTGCGTTTATATCATTTTCTGGAATTTGATTTGAAGAATGCATAATTCAATTTCATCATTTGCTCGAACAATTTATCGACAAAACACAAAACAAAATGACAAACAGTTGAAGGCAAGTCTAATTTTGTTCGTGTACACGTCTATGTTTATATGCATGGGTGTGGGTGTGAGCATTCATGCTTTCGTCGGTTTATTATACCTCATTTGACCTATCTTTCTGAATAGAAGCATGCAGTAAACACCGTGTTGTGTGTTATCGCGACGACGATACGGCTTAGCAACAAAATCTAATTGAAAGGTATGCCTTATTTGATAAACGCCTTGGTGCAGATTAGACCACTTTTGATTTCACAACTCTAAAATTTCTTTGCTCCTCTCAAATTCAGATCCGCTGCCTCCAGTTAATTTTTCATATACGCATTATCTTTCATTATAAGACATCTTTACACGGCCAAATACTTTCCACCATTAATATTTTTAGTGAAAATAAAGCTAAATAATACATAAAGTCATGAACGAGATTGCAACCTACATCCGCAATCAAGAGCTCTTTGATATGCAGATTTGAATGCAAATACATCACCAAAGCTCCTGTCAATGCGTAAATGACGTTCACTTGGTATAGTATTTCTGTAAAACACAGTGCAACCATATTTTGTCTGCGCATGTGTAGTTAACGTTTCTAATCCAAATTATGAAACTGTAATCTTGCACATAATATACACATGGAACATTTATCACAGAAATGTCATTGTGGCAATTGATATTTATATTTTCTTTTAATAATTCTTTGTCGAAGCTATTGCAGTTAAGCCGCTATTGTTTGGATATGACCATTACTAACAATTTACATATATATATATATATATATATATATATATATATATATATATATATATATATATATATAAAACTTAACCACTTTCAACCTTCTGTTTCTACTAGAGAGTGGAAGTCTGAGTTGGGCTTTGAGAAAATTAATTTGCTATATCAAAAGTAGGTTGCAAAAGTAATACTTGAATTAAACCTGTTTCGCCCTTAGTGGGCACTTACAAACTAATGTTTAATATTTGCCGTGGTCGGAACTCAAAATCAGGAACTTTTTTTCAACATTTGGGTCATTATACATGGCACAAAATCTAAAGCACAATACATACAATTTAAAGTCACAAACAACTTACGTATTTTGGTTATACTTTACTTCAAATCGGACCTATTTGGAAGCTCTTAATATACGAAGTTCTGAATAGCTAAGCCCGATCTGTAAGTATTAGACAAACAGCGTGCCTCCGGTTCAATTCTCGCTCGCGGAAAATACTTTAAATTAATTTGAGATTTACTAATAAGTACGAAGTAGGTTTATTGGATGAAGTTCTTTTCCACCTGATGCAATTATTATTTTATATTGACAACATTCATATGATGCGTCAAGAATGATATAGAGTACAGAATCAGTAACTCCAAAGATAATTCGTTTCGTTTCGAGCGTTATCTGCAGCAAACGCTCGATATTAACTAAAGAGATTCCAATAAGGACGAAATCAGTCTATTTTATGAATTCTTTAAATGAAGTTTGCGAGCTTCAAGTAAACATCAATATTATTGTACTTAACCTGTCATCAAACAACAAAGCAAAACTACCGCCAGCGCATGCAACTGGCGGTAGTTTTGCTATTTTTTTCGATGCCTGGTTAAATTCAATGAGATTGGTGTTTATTTCAAGCTCGCAAAATTGATTTAAAGAATTGGTACCACCACCAGTTAAATCAATTAATGCTTTATGTATGAATTGTCTCCGCTACTCAACGTGATGCTTAGTTTACTAGACAACTTATATATAATCAAAGTCCTGTCATTAGATATCAATAAATATATATATATATATATATATATATATATATATATATATATATATATTCTTATAATTAGGAAAACACA
>JAQBSW010009073.1:0-30647 GCA_029291075.1 Eudiplozoon nipponicum | reverse complement strand
ATGGATATCAATTTATGCTATAGTTCACCGAAATTGAGAATTACAACAATTTCTGAACACCTGTTACTCCAGTAAATCCATACACTCTGGCCTTGATCGATATCAGTTATCACATTTCGCGGTAAGCATTACATCATTCAATTCAATATATAACAGTTAAATACTGTTTGTTGCGGAGAACTAATATATATGCAAGTATGTATTAGGTGTTGCGAACCTAGTAACAAATTAGTTCAGTTGTGACCAGAAGGATAAACCAAAGGCAGCATGAACGGAAAGTATAATCTCATGCACATTCGTTTCGTGCTTACTGGCGACTCATCAGTAGGAGCCGGTATTACGCCCTTTAACCACTATATATTTGGTCGAAGAATGTGGGATAATAGGACGGTACAATCTCCTAGACGAATGTGTAAACCTGCAATAGTGAAGCTAACATCATATAAAGTCTACGACAATGCGACTTCAACGCTAACTCACACTATATAATATATATACTAGAGTCTGTAAAGGATACTAACACTATAGCTATTGTGTTAGTAACCGATACCGAAATCGAGGTACGTTACTAACACTATGGTTTCCGAGTCGGTACATGGTACCAATATGATGGATATCAATGTATGCTATAGTTCACCGAAATTGAGAATTACAACAATTTCTGAACACCCGTTACTTCAGTAAATCCATACACTTTGGCCTTGATCGATATCAGTTATCACATTTCGCGGTAAGCATGACATCATTCAATTCAATATATAACAGTTAAATACTGTTTGTTGCGGAGAACTAATATATATGCAAGTATGTATTAGGTGTTGCGAACCTAGTAACAAATTAGTTCAGTTGTGACCAGAAGGATAAACCAAAGACAGCATGAACGGAAAGTATAATCTCATGCACATTCGTTTCGTGCTTACTGGCGACTCATCAGTAGGAGCCGGTATTACGCCCTTTAACCACTATATATTTGGTGAAGAATGTGGGATAATAGGACGGTACAATCTCCTAGACGAATGTGTAAACCTGTAATAGTGAAGCTAACATCATATAAAGTCTACGACAATGCGACTTCAACGCTAACTCACACTATATAATATATATACCGAGTCTGTAAAGGATACTTACACTATGGCTATTGTGTTAGTAACCGATACCAACATTATTGTACCGAAAAGGTACATGGTACTAACACTATGGTTTCCGAGTCGGAACATGGTACCAACATGATGGATATCAATTTATGCTATAGTTCACCGAAATTGAGAATTACAACACTTTCTGAACACCTGTTACTCCAGTAAATCCATACACTCTGGCCTTGATCGATATCAGTTATCACATTTCGCGGTAAGCATGACATCATTCAATTCAATATATAACAGTTAAATACTGTTTGTTGCGGAGAACTAATATATATGCAAGTATGTATTAGGTGTTGCGAACCTAGTAACAAATTAGTTCAGTTGTGACCAGAAGGATAAACCAAAGGCAGCATGAACGGAAAGTATAATCTCATGCACATTCGTTTCGTGCTTACTGGCGACTCATCAGTAGGAGCCGGTATTACGCCCTTTAACCAGTATATAGTTTGGTCGAGGATGTGGGATAATAGGATGGTAAAATCTCCTAGACGAATGTGTAAACCTGAAGTAGTCAAGCTAACATTATATGAAGTCTACGACAATGCGACTTCAGCGCTAACTCACACTATATAATATATATACTAAGTCTGTAACGGATACTAACACTATAGCTATTGTGTCCGTAATCGATACCAACATTATAGTTCCGAATAGGTACATGGTACTAATATAATGGATATCAATGTATGCTATAGTTCACCGAAATTGAGAATTACAACTATTTCTGAACACCCGTTACTCCAGTAAATCCATACACCCTGGCCTTGATCGATATCAGTTATCACATTTCGCGGTAAGCATGACATCATTCAATTCAATATGTAACAGTTAAATACTGTTTGTTGCGGAGAACTAATATATATGCAAGTATGTATTAGGTGTTGCGAACCTAGTAACAAATTAGTTCAGTTGTGACCAGAAGGATAAACCAAAGACAGCATGAACGGAAAGTATAATCTCATGCACATTCGTTTCGTGCTTACTGGCGACTCATCAGTAGGAGCCGGTATTACGCCCTTTAACCACTATATATTTGAGTGAGGAATGTGGGATAATAGGACGATACAATCTCCTAGACGAATGTGTAAACCTACAGTAGTGAAGCTAACATCATATGGTCTCGACAATGTCACTTGAGGTCTAACGCACTCTATATAATATATATATATATATTTATAATTAGGAATACAGAACACACATGTATTCCTAATTATAATTATACTGTGTTAAATTAAAAAGGCATGGACATTATAAAGAATATATATATATATATATATATATATATATATATATATATATATATATATATATATATGCCGAGTCTGTAAAGGATACTAACACTATGGCTATTGTGTTAGTAACCGATACCAACATTATCGTACCGAAAGGTAAATGGTACTAACACTATAGTTGCCGTGTCGGACTGCGTTTTTAGAGTGCCAAATGCATCATTGATATCATATTTCATAACGTAAATTTAAGTAATCAATGAGTACGTCAATGGTTAGAGAGAGAAGAACGTAAAACAAATTGTGTTCACCAACATTTGAGTAATGTCAGGGTGAATTGAAAGTAAGATAAAGTGCAAATAATTAGCTAAATTAAAATATCAAGTTAAAATTCTAGAAAATCCCAATAGAGATAACGAAATGTAAGAAATTGTTCTAAAATATAGTAATTGAAGATGCTTAGTTAATAATCACAATGAGGTAACAATAAATAAGGGATGAAAATATAAAAACTGATTATGCAAATAAACAAAAGGTCAATTTATATATGCATACGTAATTCAATGTCAATCCAATATATATCATTCTTTGCTACAGCAATTATAAGATTCTGATTCACACAGACGTTGCTAAACCACCACAAGTGATACGTTACAAATGGATCCATGCATTTATTTCAACGCTGTTCCATTTATTACGTCATTTGTCGACATAATTTCAACAAAATTCTAAATCAATCTCGTTGGTCTATTACAATGGAATGTAGAAATGCGTTGAAAACCATACGAGCTTCTTCTATTTTGGGTCTCCACTGAATGATGTACAAAATGAGAACATCTAGCATGTCCAATTTTAAGTCGAACTCGATGTTCATCTTTTTTTCTCCCATTTGCTATTTACCTCAGTGCACATGCGTTAGAATACAGTCATTGAATGCGATGTCATACACTCCCGATGTGTCTTAGGATTTGTTTTTCTTTACGGTAAGAACTTTACGCCCATGTGGTAAAGACGGTGTCAACTGCAATTTAGCGTCGATCCATTTCTTTACATAGTTATTTTTAAATAATTTATCCCGGAACTATATTAACACTTATGTATTTTATTTGCATTCTTTACTTATTCCTAATCAATGATTTTACCCTTGATTACTTAATTTAATATTATATTGAAGACATTATAAAACTTATTGTGGCAATAGCCACATTTAAGACAAATAATGAACAAAGGGTCTTATCTAGGGCAGACATTATTTCAACAGAAATATCTCGCAGAAGCGCCCGTATAAGAATGAAGCAGTCAGCCCAATGATAAAAGCAGACTTCGAGCCGAAGTAAACATAAATTAATTAATATGTGTAAATTTGTTTTATTAAATCGACGCTCGTTGTGCGAGCAAAATTCTATATATAATTGAGTAAAAATAAAGCATGTGTGGTACATTTAATATGGCTTCTGATGGGTTGGAAACGTTGATTCAGGGACTGACTTCTCAAATGAATAATTTAACTGCAGAATTAGGCATAATTAAGTCTCGTCTGGACGATACGCTAATAATAAACACAGACAACATACATGTACGTGGACCATCCAACATAGGCGGACATAACACTTATTTCGTAGTATTAAAAATTTAATAGGTTTATAGGATAAATAAATACACAAACACACACCCACAATCACCTTATCTTGACATTTGAATATGGCGCTTGCACAGAGAAATTGGCTTGTAATGACTGATATTTAGCTTAGATGAACATACAAGTGTATGGAATTACATCAAAATCAACCATAAAAATTAGAGACAAATGCACACGTTTGTGACGCCGCCTTACCTAATGAAATGTAATCGATTTCTATGAAATCGGTGAGTCATAGGCGTAAGTATATTGTTTAATTGTTTTGCTTTTATAAGCGTAAATAATCATGTTTAAATGAAATTCATCACTTGATTTATTATCTGATTAATTTTGGTTGGATTAGCTGTCCATTGATGAACATACTAAACAAGTAGTATCAAAATATTCAGATAGAAAATCTGGGCAATGATATTTAGAACCATCTGATGCAAACATATAATTGTACACAAAATACAATTGAAACAGTCAGATTGCGAACCGTAATTATGACGTGTCCATTTGGTTCCCAGTAAACGGACATCGAACAAATTTACTGATGACAACTAACAAGGTCTGAACAGTTTTTCAAATCAGGTTTCCGAGCAAGACACAAGCACATAGTTAATTAGTCAGATTCAATTAGATTGGCGCTTAGTCAAACTCGCAAACTTCATTTAAAGAATAATTGTAACCACGTGCGCAATCAAAGATGGTTTAACCATTGCACGAGTTCTGATGATACAAATTAAGAGATTAGTATACATGACATATATGTTGTTATTTAACAAATTTGGTTATTGTTCTGCATTCCACTAATACCAATCATCCCTCATGCTCATATTATTATTATAATGAAATTTTATAGAAAACCGGAGTCGATTAATTCTCACTTTAGATAAAGAAAAATTTCAATAAAAAATACAGCTATATGTATTCAAACATTTGTCAAATTATCCGAAACCATATGTTTATCTATGAACGAAATATATCCTGCCAATTCTAAAAAATAATGTTTACAATTTCCTTTTATTTCCAAAGAATTAAATCCATTATTACATCGGAATTTAAACTTGAATTTAAAGTTAAATTAAGGAAGACTATATATGACTTACAAGTTGGACTTCATGTTCATTTGATTCTAATTATACCACGATTTCAGATTTATTTCTGGATTATTAAACGTCATAGAAATTTTGGATTTTTGTCAAAGCAATTGAAGATAAAGAGAAATAAATAATTTGAAAATAATACAGCTATATTTATTCAAACGTTTAAAAATTATCCGCACAGAAATGTTTAATTCTAAACGTAGTATATTCTGCCAATTATAAAAAATAATATTTTAATTTGCCTTTTATTTGCACCAAATTACATCTACTTCTTATTCTGAAATCAAACTTGAAATTAAAAATAAATTAAGGAAGACTATATATGATTTAAAAGTTCGAGTTCCTATTCATTTTATCTGAAATATACCACGATTTCCGATTTATTTCTGGATTATCAAACGTCTTAGAGATTTCGGTTTTGAATCAAATAGATTAAAGAATATTATGATAAAGGCAAATAAATATTTTGAATATAATGCAGCTATATATATTAAAACATTTATAAAATTATCCGCACAGAAATATTTATCTCTAAACGTAATACATCTTATTTGAAATCTAAAAAATAATATTTCCATTTGCCTTTTATTTCTACCAAATTGCTTCCACTATTATATCTGAATTTAAATTTGAATTTAAAGTTAAATTGTGGCAGACTTTAGACGATATACAAGTTGGACTTCCTGTTCATTTGATCCTATATGTACCAAGAATTACCGATTTATTTTATGATTATTAATAGTCTTAGAAATTTCGGATTTTTTTAAAGCAATTGTGGAACGGCATGCTAAAGGCAAATAAATATTTTGAAAATAATACAGTTATTTATTCAAATATTAATAAGATTATCCGCACAGAAATATTTAAATCTAAACGTAATTAAACGTCTAATAAATTTCCGATTTATATCAAAGCAATTGAAGAACGGTATGTTAAAGGCACATAAAGATTTTGAAAAAATACAGCTATATTTATTAAACATATAATAACGTTATCCGCACTGAAATGTTATTCTCCGAACGTAGCATACTTTTCCAAATCTGAAAAATAACATTTTCATTTGCCTTTTATTTCTACCTCATTACATCCACTATTTCATTTGAAATCAAACTTGAATTTTAGGTTAAATTAAGGAAGACTATATATTATTTAAAAATTGTACATCCGGTTCATTTGATCCAAAACGTACCACGATTTCCGATTTATTTCTGGACTATTAAACGTCTTAGCAATTTCGGATTTTTATCAAAGCATTTGAAGATCGTTATGTTAAAGGAAAATAAATAATTTGAAAATAATACAGCTAAAGTTATTCAAACAATTATAAAATTATCCGCACAGAAATGTTTATCTCTATACGTAGTATATTCTGCCAATGCTAAAAAATAATTAATTAAAAAAAAATTCGTTTATCTTTTATTTCTGCCGAATTACATGCACTATTTCTTTTCAAATCAAACCTTAAATTAAAGGTAAATTATGGAAGTCTATATATGATTTAAAATTTCGACTTCCTCCTTATTTGATACTATATATACCACGATTTAACGATTTATTTCTGGACTACTAAACGTTTTAGAAATTTCTCTTCTGTATCAAAGAAATTGAAGAATATCATGTTAAAGATAAATAAAAATTTTGAAAACAATACAGTGACCCCTGCTAAACTCACTGGCTTCAATCCAGCAGATTACATTCAGGTCTATGCTATGCTCCATCAACTCAATCTCCACGACAATGGACTCCATCGGTCGACGTCTGCCTCCGGTCCCCATCATTTTCGATCTCACACATGAACTCATCTGCCCGGACACAACCTACGCCGCCTGGTTGCTCGGACACTTCATAGACTATCTCCAATTGATCTTGTCTAGTCAAATGGAACTTCGTTTTTATTTTATTCACCAGATTGAACTATCTTGATGTTAATGATAACTTTTCTCTTCATTAACCCCTCCCCCCTGCTATTATATACTTTGCTAGTTACAATTCCATTCACCTCCACATATCCTACCCTTGATTTGTTATTTCAATGGTCGGGCCAGTTGGCGTTTGATTCCAAATAAATGTAATATTATTATTATATTTATTAAAATATTTATGAAATTATTCGCACAGAAATGTTTATCTCTAATCGTAATATATTCTTTCAATTCCAAAAAATAATATTACCATTGGCCTTTCCTTTCTACCGAATTACATCCACTATTTCATCTGAAATAATACTTGAATTTAAAGTTAAATTAAGGAAGACTTTATACGATTTACAAGTTTGACTTCCTGTTCATTTGATCCTATTTGTATCGCGATTTACCGATTTATTTCTGGAATTTTAAACGTCTTAGAAATTTCTCTTTTGTATCAAAGCAACTGAAGAAAATAATGTTAAAGGCAAATAAAAATTTTGAAAATAATACAGCAATATTTATTCAAACATTTATGAAATTATTCGCACTGAAATGTTTATCTCTAATTGTAATATATTCTTTCAATTCCAAAAAATAATATTTCCACTTTCCTTTCATTTCTACTGAATTACATCCACTATTTCATCTAAAATAAAACTTGAATTAAAAGTTGGATATCCAGTTCATCTGATCCTAAATGAACCACGGTTTACCTTTTTATTTATGGACTATTGTACTCTGGGAAATTTTGGATTTTTATCATAGCAATCGAAGAACGGTAAGTTAAATGAAAAAAATATTTTGTAAGTAATACAGCTATATATAGTCAAACATTTATGAAAGTATCTGCACAGAAATATTTATCTGTAAACGTAGCATATTCTGAAAATTATAAAAAATAATATTTCCATTAGCCTTTTATTTCCACCGAATAACATCCACTATTATATCTGAATTTAAACTTGCATTTAAAGTTAAATTAAGAAAGACTATATATGATTTACAAAATCTGACATCCTGTTCATTTGATCCAAAATGTTCCACGATTTTCGATTTATTTCTGGTGTATTAAACGTCTAAGAAATTTCGGATATTTATCAAAGCATTGGAATAAGCAAGTAAGTATTTTGAAAATAATAAACCTTTATTTATTCAAATATTTATAAATTTATCCGCACAGAAATTTTTATACCTAAACATAGTATATTCTCCCAATACTAAAAAATATTTTATTTGCATTAACCTTTTATTTCTACCGAATTGTGTCCTCTATTACATCTGAATTTAAACTTCAATTTATAGTTAAATTAGGAAAGACTATATATGATTTACAAGTTGGACTTCCTGCCTATTCGATCCTAAATGTACCACGATTTACCGATTTATTTCTGGATTATTAAACGTCTTAGAATTTTTGGCTATTTATCAAATAAATTGAATAACGGTATTTTAAATGCAAATAAATATTTAACAAATAATACACCTATATTTATTCAAATATTTAAAATATTTTCAGCAGAGGAATGCTTATCTCTAAACATAGTATATTATGCTAATAATAAAAAAAATATATTTTCACTTGCCTATTATTTCTACCGAGTTACCTCCATTATAACATTTGAATTTAAACTTCAATTAAAGTTAAATCAGGGAAGAAAATATATCTGATTTACAAATTGGACTTGCTGTTCATTTGATCCTAATTGTATCACGATTTTCGATTTATTTCTGGACTATTAAACGCCATAGAAATTTTGAATTTTTATCAAAGAAACTGAAGAAAGGTATGTTAAAGGAAAATAAATAATTTGAAATTAATACAGCTATATTTATTCAAACATTTATAAAATTATCCGCACAGAAATATTTATCTCTAAACGTAGTATATTCTGCCAAATTTTAAAAAAATATTTTCATTTGACCTTTATTTCTACAGAATTACATGCACTATTTATTTTAAAATCAAACTTGAAATTTAAGATATATTATGAAAGACTATATATGATTTACAAGTTCGATTACCTGATTATTTCATGCTAAATATACTACAATTATCGATTCATTTCTGGACTATTAAACGTTTTAGAGATTTCGGTTTTGTACCAAATAAATTAAAAAACGTTATGATAAAGGCAAATACATATTTTTAAAATAATACAGCAATATTAATTCAGACATTTATAAAATTATCCGCACAGAAATATTTCTCTGCAAACGTAGTATTTCTTTCGCCAATTCTAAAAAAATAATATTTCCATTTGCTTTCTATTTCTACCAATATGCATTCACTATTACATTTTAATTTAAACTTGAAATTTAAAGTTAAATTAAGGAAGACTTTATACGATCTACAAGTTGGATTTTCTGTTCATTTGATCCTAAATAAACCACGATTTACCGTGTTATTTTTGAATTATTAATCATTTTAGAAATTTCGGTTTTTATCAATACAATTAAAGAACGGTAAGTTTGCCTTCGGGCACTGACGATGATCATGGAAGGTTGCGACGCATCGAAACGTGTCTTACTGACGCTAATTTTGCTATGTTGCGTGGGATTGGTGCTCATTTAATTATACAGCCCAACACACAAAAGGTAAGGTCAGGTCTCTAGCGATGTTACTTTGATATGACGAAATATTTTGATAGTCTAAGTATTAACAAGATAATAAGATGTCCGACAAATTACTTCATAGACTACATGATGTTAGCTTCACTATTGCAGGTTTACACATTCGTCTAGGAGATTGTACCGTCCTATTATTCCACATTCTTTTACCAAATATATAGTGGTTAAAGGGCGTAATACCGGCTCCTACTGATGAGTCGCCAGTAAGCACGAAACGAATGTGCATGAGATTATACTTTCCGTTCATGCTGCATTTGGTTTATCCTTCTGGTCACAACTGAACTAATTTGTTACTAGGTTCGCAAAACCTAATACATACTTGCATATATATTAGGTCTTCGCAACAAACAGTATTTAACTGTAATATATTGAATTGAATGATGTCATGCTTACCGCGAAATGTGATAACTGATATCGATCAAGGTCAGAGTGTATGGATTTACTGGAGTAACAGGTGTTCAGAAATTGTTGTAATTCTCATTTTCGGTGAACTATAGCATTAATTGATATCCATCATGTTGGTACCACGTACGGACTCGGTAACCACAGTGTAAGTACCATGTACCTTTTCGGTACAATAATGTTGGTATCGGTTACTAACACAATAGCCATAGTGTTAGTATCCTTTACATACTCGCTATATATATTAGATAGTGTGAGTTAGCTTGAAGTCGCATTGCCGTAGACTTTAAATGATGTTAGCTTCACTTTTGCAGGTTTACACATTCGTCTAGGAGATTGTACCGTCCTATTATTCCACATTCTTCTACCAAATATATAGTGGTTAAATGGCGTAATTCCGACTCCTACTGATGAGTCGCCAGTAAGTACGAAACGAATGTGTACGAGATTATACTTTCCGTTCATGCTGCCTTTGGTTTATACTTCTGGTCACAACTGAACTAATTTGTAACTAGGTTCGTAACACCTAATACATACTTCATAGCTATTTTGGAATTAGTGCTCTCAATTGGCTTATCTAGTGGTAAATTGGGCATGGCAATGTATTGCATTGTAAATCAGAATCGAAAAGGTGAAAGAAGATGAAGATACAGCTGTTGATTTCACAGAAATTTGCACAGGAGAATAAACTGTCATCGTTCTACGAAATATAGAAATAGGATTCGCAGGGTGAAATGACGTTAGAATTTATATTCACAGTGTGCTCAAGTTTTAAGCATGTAAATGCTTCGGGTTGAAATGTATCACATTTCAATCATCACTTGAAAAGAATATATAAAGTAACTGACGTGAAAAAATGAATAAAATCGGCTAGATTGTCTAATAGGACTTGAGTGTTACTGAAAAAATAATTACCAGACTGATTTTGTGAAAAGCACATGCAATATCAAATTTACTTACATACATTTACTATAATCAAGGTTGCGGTCTTGATATAAACACCTGACCCATTAATTACTTACATATATCAGTATAAACTAAGAATTGTATAGTGTAAAAAAGGCAATTCATCCAGTAGACCGATTTCTTCCTTATTCGGAACTCATCATGTACTGGCCAGAATTTTCCGCGGACAGGACTCGAACCTGGGCACGTCTGCTTCGGAACCTGGTGCTCTGACCACTGACCCATCCTGCCGCACACTACACTGCACAAAATTTTCAGTTATATGCTAACTAATGTAACCTGGTTAGTCTATTTTTCCTTTAGGTGGAGCTCATATGGCATCCATTTAGACCCAAAGTTCCAACTAACCATCCCCAATTTGCCATTACTGAACAGACACCACACCACATGGGGAAGTGGTATTGAAATGAACATTTATATAATTAAATGAACATTGGTTGCGCGGGTGGTGATAACAATGATTATAATCAAGGTTGCGTTCTTTATATAAACACCTGACCCATTAATTACTTAGATATGTCAGTATCAGCTAAGAATTGTATAGTGTAGAAAAGGCAATTCATCTGGTAGACCGGTTTTGTCCTTATTGGTAACTCATCACGTACTGACCAGAGTTTACCGCGGAGAGGGCTCGAACCTGGGCACGTCTGCTTCGGAACCTGGTGCTCTAACCACTGAGCCACCCCGCCGCAAACTACACAAAATTCTCAGTCATACACTTGCATACACACTCTTACATGCACAATGCAAGACGCCACACTTGTGGCATATATGATTCAATTATTTTTCGCTTAGTTTCGGCGAGATGCTTTCATGATAATTATTTAGCGCGCGGTAGGATTTATAGGCGTACGAAGATAAGTTTCTAGTAAATTCATAGAAAACCTCCCATATACCATGGACACAAGATAATTTTCAATTTTCGGCAATTTTCAGATTTTCATGAAGTGTTTGGCACCCCCTGTGTCATAACATTCAACAAGAGTGAAAATTCAATCATCAAAAAAACACTTAGCTAAGTGATTTTCATAGAATCTCTACTCCATTGAGAACTTAAAGAAAATTTTCATTTCGCGATCAAGCCAAAACTGGCGCACAGTCGTAGAGAACCTCTCCAGGATAATAGCACTTTAAAGACACAATGGTTAGTCTGAGGGCACTTTACAAGCGCCCTATGAAGTCCAGAGAAACAATTCGTGTGAAACTAAATATAGCGAGTTTCTTAAACGAGGTAAACTATAATTAAGCAGACAGTCAGTACGATTTGAATAAAAAACGAATCAAGAATCCGACCCTAGGTGTGGTCCTATTAAGCCAAAATTTGAAATTATGAGAACTAAAGCAGGCTAAGAACAAACCAACTTTATCACCATAACCAAAAACATACTGTAAACTATTCAGTTTCTACAAATTCAACCCTTAAAATTAATTTAAAAATGAAATGTTGCGATTGAGCCGCATTGATTGAGCTGCATCGTATAACGAAACAAGTACCACTAGTATAATACTAATAAAATTACTAACAATCATATTACTACGATCAATACTACTAAAAATATCACTAATACCGCTACAACTATCGCTAAAACAAAAAATATTTGCTACTACTAAAACTACTAATACAAAAGATACAAATACTGCTAATTTTACTACCACTAATAATAGTAGTAATAATGCTATCACCACTACTACAACTACCCTACAATTACTACCACTACTAATGCTACTACTACTTCACCTCATACTACTATTACCAATATTAAAACTAATACGACTAAAACTACCCATACTGCTACTTCTACTATTAAAACTAAAAATATCACTACTACTACTGCTGATATTAACAATTATACTAACTAAAAAAATTACTACTACAACTAGTATTACCAATACTTCTAATACAAATACTACCGCGACTACTATTACTACCTATAATAATAGTTCTACTAAAACTACCACAAATACTGCTACTACTACTTCTAATACTGAAAGAACTATTATTAATGCTACTAATACCGCAACTAAAACTATTACTACTATTAATACTACTACTACTAAAAAATGTACTTCAAAAACTACTCTACCCCTACTGTTACTACCACTACAATAACAAAACCAATTACTACAACTGATACTACTATTACTACTAAAAATAATACTAGTACTACTAATACTTTTAATAGTAATAAATATACTTATATTACTAATACCAAAACTACTACCGCCCCATTTCCTGAAAGCTTTTGGTATCAGCACTGTAGTGAGTGTTATGAGATGCCTAAGGTAGGTACTGGAAGTGAGGTACCGATACGTTTCATGTCAACCAAGATTGGGGTCGCGCCACATATACAGTGGTTTGTACGATTGATGTGGAAGCCCTCGGAGTGAGGGGGCGAATCGGCATCCAGTTACCACGAAGACAAACTCCATGCGTACTCAGAAATGGGGATCAAACGTATCATTGCGGAATTGACAGTGCTAATTTACCACCCACGAAAGAAAATCGTGGATACTCCTAATGTTATGGTTGCACTGCGCAATTAAGAACTACTACTACTAATACAACGATTACCAAAACTTCTAATACCACTCCTGCTACGCCTATTGCTATTGCAACAACTACAACTACTTCTTAGATCATTTATTTTTCTTCTACTAATAACACGGATAATAATAACTTATCTATTACTACTGTAACTACAAGTACAAAAAACAACTACTACTAATAAAAAAACTACTAATACTACTACTATTGATAATAATAATACCAAGAACTACTACTACTAGTTTTACTACCACAATTACTATTAAAATCACTGTACCTACTTCTTCTACTACTTCTAATACTAATACTACTACTACAACTACTGGGACGCCAACTATAACACCTACTACAAATACTCCTAATAATAATACTCCTACTCCTACAACTGGTACTACTACAACTAATACTAATAATATTACTACAGATAAAACGGTTTCTACTAATTCTACACACATCACCAACACTACTACTAATTTTAATACTACTCTAACTACTAATACTATTACTACTACAACAACTACCACTGTGATCACAACTGCAACACCAACTACTTCTAATACTAATATCACTAGCACTACTACTACTCCTACAAATAGTATTACTACAGCTGATACTACTAATATTACTACAAATAGAGCAGTTCCTATTATTTCTGCAACCATAACCAGCACCACCACTAATACTAATTCCACTACTTCTACTAATACGACTAATTTTAATACTACTATAACTAGCAATACTATTTCTACTACTAATACTACTACAACTAATTTTAATACATCTTCTAATACTAATAATACGACTAAACCAACTACTTCTACATTAACTATCAATACTTCCTTTACTATTATTACGACATTAACTACTACTGCTAACAATATAACTATTACTGCAACTTCTAATACTTTTACTATTACTGCTAATACCAAAACTATTACTATTAATAATATTACTGGTTCTTCTACTATTACTACTACAATCAAACAATAAATAATATTCTAAAAGGTGTATATGTTGTCTCAGTGCTGTCATTTTCGTTTCGGATTTGACCGCATTTTGATTGTGCGGGACAATTGGTAGCACTCATAGGTCGGTAAAATCTTGAACTTCCTTCATATTCAGATGATGTAATTTTTGGCCTCAATTGATGGGTTCTCACTTTTCCCTTCTTCTTTAAGCCTTCAATTAGCTGATTGTCTGAAAATGACGTTGGATCAAGATTTACCATTGTTCTTTGACCATATTTTCGAGACTTCATTTCCAGTCTCATCTTCAGGGTTGACACAATACGCAAAGAACAATGGATAGGCGTGTTTGTCAATACATTAAGTGTGCTTATAGTTATTCAATAAATGTCACTTTAGTAAAATACACATGTTTATAAGTAGTTGTGTGCGCAGAGGGGGACAGGGATAAGTCTTTGTATACATTTGAGTATTAGAGACTAGGTATGAAGACCGGATATTAGGAAGACAATTAAAAGTACTTTTAGAATTAAAATAGATATAAATATATCTGTCTTGAATGAGAATACCACATTTGTCACAAGTTGTGTTTTACTCCTGTGCGTATTGTGTCAACCCTGAAGATGAGACTGGAAATGAAGTCTCGAAAATTTGGTCAAAGAACAATGTAAAATCTTGATCCAACGTCATTTTCAGACAATCAGCTAATTGAAGGCTTAAAGAAGAAGGGACAAGTGAGAACCCATCAATTGAGGCCAAAAATTACATCATCTGAAGATGAAGGAAGTTCAAGATTTTACCGACCTATGAGTGCTACCAATTGTCCCGCACAAGCAAAATGCGGTCAAATCCGCAATAAATAATATTACTACGACTACAGAAAAAAGGACTATTTCTACTTATAATACATATACTACTACTACTACTACTACGACTACTAATTCTACTATTACAAATAACACAGATTCTACTTATTCTTTTTCTTCTGCTACTACTAAAACTATTACTACTATAAATACTAATAAAACTACTAACAATACTATGACTCTCACGACCAATATTACTGCTACTACTAGTACCACTACTAAAACTACTGCCACTTCGACTATTACTCCTACTAGTAGTACCATCAATACTACTATTAATGCTACTACAACTCCTTAAAATTTTAATAATAATACTGTTACTACCAATACCACTAATACCAAAACTACTAAAACTATTAGTGATAAAACTCCTAATACTACGCATGCGACTATCACTACTTCTACTACTTCTAATACTTCTGCCACAACTACCACTAAAGCAACTACGACTGATACTTATGTTACAACTACTACCAAAACTACTAGTAATACAACTACTTCAACTAATACTAACACTAATACTAGTAACAATACTAATACTACTACCACCACTACTACTACTACTACTACAAATACTATAACTACTAAATTTGCTATTACTACCAATACTAATATTATTACTTATACTAATATTAACTATACTACTAATAAAAATATAACAAAACTACTACTACTAATATTGCTAATCCCAAAATTACTACTATTAATACTACTACTACTACTATTAAAAATGCTAAATATTATAAAACTACTACCTATACTACTACAAATAGTTATTCTTTAAAAACTGCTACTACCACTACTACTACTACTACTACTACTACTACAAATACTACAACTACTAATACTACTATTACTAATACTGCTATTAATAGATCTATCAAAATTTCTACCAAAGCTACTTCCAAAACTACTACTAATGCAACTATTTCTAATAATATTACTACCAAAACTACTAGCATTACTGCAGCTGCTGTGGATACTTCAAGTAGTACTGCAGCAACTACTACTATTATATTACTACTAATAATGCTACTTCGTATACACAGCATTACACCAGAATAATATTATTAGTAAAAATGCTACTAATAATATTAGTAATGATACTAATAATAATAAAATTAATAATAGTAATATTAATTATAAACAAAGTAATAACCTGGGGCTTTACTGCCGTATATCCATGAAATTTAAAGTTAATTCTGGGTTTTGAAATGAAAACTGGGTCGACGATACCTAGTAGAGGATTAAGGCAATCTAACGTCTCCGCGTTGTCTGCATGGTATGAGACACTGTACGAGTATTTGCGCGACCTGTTTAGCTTAATAAGTTATAAGTGCTTTCAAACCATCAGAACAGCGGTAATTTCCCATCTCTTGTAGAGGAAACATTTTGCACGATATGGGTTTATACAGTCATAGTTGTATTCTAAATGACACTTTATAATAATTTTAAAATATAATAATTTATTTATTAATTTATATAATTCACATACGGTCTAATAATAAAATTATATAACATCTCGAAGGCATATGCGAAATCAATAACAAAACCACACTTTTCAAGGCCGTTCGTTATGTCATTAAGTCTATAGTTTAATGTGGCCGATTTCAATGTACATGAACAGAAAATAAAAGAAATAAAATTCGTTCTAATTCGCAAATTGGCAAATCTGCCCGCTTATCGATCATTTTGGTCGGGCAAGCGTTCAATACCCGTTTTATAAGCATACATTGAAAACATTTATTGTTGGTTTAAGATTGCCAAAGGCACATTTACACCTACGTCCAGCAAAATGAACAAATTCGGCCCAATTTCAACGTGCAAAGTTGGCTCTTTCAAAGTATGATAAAAAACCGATAAAAATAGTGGCTCGAGAAAGCAGCTGAACAATGTAGTTTCTTTATTGAAAGGCAGCCGTCCCATGGAAATAAATACACCTGTGGGGCGCATTTTATGCAACAATGTACATTTTTATGTTATAACATGTGCTATGTTAAATTAACCATTCATAATAAAGAAATATAAATATTTGTCAAACACTGAGTGTGCGGACAAAAGGTTGCAGTTTTTAGAGCACGAGATGCAAAGGGTGCAAAAATATTTTGAATAATTTTCGCCATGATCAAGATAAAAGTGTAAACATCGAATAAACATTGTTTGTGACGAAAGGTTTGTTGTTGTTTTATAGAGTACAGCAGAAAACATTTTAAAGCGAACTACTTAAAAATACAAGTCAGATTTACTTGTTCAATTCAATATTCTGACCCGAATAACAAATAAATTTAAAGATTTTCTAAAATCAGCATATGTGCCAAGCTAAGAGTGTTGAAAATATTTTACAATTTGCCCGAATATGCAATTCTTTATTCTGCAAAATGTTATGCAATTCAGCATACTACAATTCGAAAAGATTTACAGTTTAAATATAAAATATTTTTGCGAAACTGGACTAATCGAAATTACCTGATCTGTGTTTAGACTAATGCAGGCAGATTTCCAGTAGTTTACTTTCTTCAACAAAATACTTCGGCTGCCTCCATGGTCCATCCTCATCAGTTTAAGAAAAAAGAAAACAAACTAATGAAGCAAGTTTGTTTGTCTTTTAAACTGGTGTGAGGACGGACCAACCGCAGAAGGCTGCCGATAACCGCAGCCAAATTATTTTGCTAAGGAAAGACAACTACTGTAAATCTACTTGCCTTAGTCAAACCATAGATCAGATAATTAAGATTTACAGTTGTCGCATATCATTCGGAGCACACGCAATTCATAAATATATGTACAATGTCAATTTCCATTCAGCTCTGCTTAAAACTGGATAAAATTCCGCATTTTGGCTGATTAATGTGTGGATATGACGAAAAAGTGGAACACATTTACACACAGTAAAGCAATAAATCACCTGAACCTAATTCATCTACACTACGGAGGAAAAAAAATCCAATTTTTAGGCAATGTTTCACAAGGCCACATCGTTAAGAAATGGTAGCCGTGGTACAACGTCAATTCCTAATTTAAGTGGCAATTTAAAATAAAATATTAACAATAAAAATTAAAATTGAAATTCTTTTATCGATTAACTGAAAAATGTTTCATCACAACTTGTATAAGAATATTGCTAGAAGTCAGGAAAACTCTCGTTGAGACGTTAATTTACGGCGTAAAGTAAATAGCTTTCTGAAGGGTTGTTTCTTTAAATCACAGAAAATTATCTATTCGACCACAGCCAGGTGTCATTTGAATCACTTCAAGGTAATTATTGTTGGCGAAATGCGACAGAAAATTTAAAATAATTGAATAATACAGTAAATATTCTTTGTTGAAATCTAACGAAACACACGAATAAGTAAGCGAAACTAAGAAAATTCATGCAAATCTGCAATAAAAATAAATTGCTTTCTATAGATTTTAAGGTTTGTATTGATAAGCCACGTATTCTGTATATGCAAAAATTTTTATTTCATGATATAAATGTATAGAGAAAGATGAATAGCACATCATTATATCAGCAATTAAGAATTGAGACTTAAATGAGATATCGACATAACATTCAAAGTTATGTGTGGGCTGTATAAAAAACATTAGTTTGACCAGTTACACTAACACCAATTTGACACCTATTACAGCCAAATTGACAGGTCATCTTACAAAATGACTTTATTTCTAAATCTAAGATGTAATTGCACAGCTTATTGCAAAACGGTATATACACGTATATATATATATATATATATATATATATATATATATATATATATATATATATATATGCTATTCATCCAAGTAGACCGGACAGTCCACATTGAGCTCTCATCAAGTAGTTGTCAGAATTACCTCAGCCGGGGTTTACTTTCGGGAATTTCAGATCAACATCGATGGCACACAAGTTCGATCTGAAGTCGAAACTGACCAAGTATAATGGAAAATTCTATGCCGATTGAGGCTTGCGTGGCACGGTGGATGAGAAGCAAAACTCTGCATCAAACACTACTTGGTTACAATTCCGGCCAGTATTTGATGAATGACCATTAAGAACGAAACCGGTCTACCATATGAATTCACTATTCTATTTAATGCTATGTCTAGTTCATATTAACTATAAAGAGAGAGAGAGATTATTGTTTCAAATTTTGGTTTTGCGGTAGGATTTAATGACTCCATTTATGTCTCCTTAACTTAAATACTATGCAATATGGTAAGACCAATTCATCTAAAAGACAATGCTTTCTTCAATGTTGAGCCACTAATGAGTAGTAGTCAGAAATTCCGGCATTTATTTTATAACTGTACAACATATCACAAAGAATATAGGGCCCACACCTATCCTTCAATTAATAGTTTTGTCCTCGAGATGGGCTGACTTTGTTGTAGAATAACTGGATGCATATATATATATATATATATATATATATATATATATGTGTGTGTGTGTGTGTGTGTGAATAAACTTATTAAATTTATTTCTTTCAAATTTACCGATGTCGCATTTGTGAATGATTGCTATGAAATGTGATCTGTTAATGGTAATTAATTTAAACAGAAGCTCTTCTAAGCTTATATATATATATATATATATATATATATATATATATATATATATATATATATATATATATATAAAGCTAAGAAAAATATTTTTCTAACAGAACCTCAAAAAGTTATTTATAAATAAATAAATAAATAAATATGTGCCTCATGTTATTCACGACAAAGTAGATTGGTGAACAGTTTTTCTATTCCGAAAAAAAGCATTTCCAGGAAAAATGAGCACATTTGTGAAAATTACTCTGCGTCAACCTGCGTCTAAGTTGTTTTGCAACAGCATTTGAAAGCGGAGACATCGCAAGCAATGACAGAATTGACGACATATCAAGTGATCCGACATGTCGGTCAAAACTGTATTCCATGCGGTTAGACACTTTCGATCCACCAGTGAAATAGTACATTTTCGCCGATTCTGCCATTATTGATAGTACTAATCTGATTACCTTTGACAAAAGAAACTCATTTTAATAAAGCGAATAACTTTGCCGATTTAGGCAAATAAACATGTCGTCTGATTATTATTTTGAAGAGAAATTCTATCAAACTCAAACTACCATAACTTCTATACAATTCCATTATCAAATATATATATATATATATATATATATATATATATATATAAAGATAAAACAAATTAAGATGATGCTTAGATAAAAAAATGAAACATGTCTCCAGAAGGGTAATTTCGAGTGTGCGCGCATTTTACCGAAAACAGCGAGAGAGAGAGAGAGAGAGAGAGAGAGAGAAAGAGAATGCGAAATAACTGCCACAAAATTAGTACAATATGCTGGTTAGAGTTTTGCAAGCGAAACGTGTCGCCATGGTCAAATCTATGAAGAATATATTTTTGCAAAAATCGATAATGCTTACAAGCAAATAAATTTTGGGGACAAAAAACACACGGAAATCAAAGGAAAGATATCAACAAGGAAGAAAAAACAGCAGCAGAAAAATGTTAAAAAATAAATGCATAAAACCGAGCTATTTAGCTTTAATGAGTTGGTACAGTATAGGCCAATCCAATCATCCTGCAGTTTGGGCACTGGATAGACACAGCAGGAAACAAAAGTAAATGTTACGTAGTTTAAAAATTGTTTGGACATGTTTATGTGATGACAGCGTTATAACAGAAAGGACGTTGCCATTTCTAAGCAGATAGTTTCGACTTAATGCTATCAAGGCTTCGTGGGAGTCAATCCGCATACACATGCCTAGGTTTAATAAGAAAAGCTTACAGCGGTCTCACTTCAGCCGACTCGATGAAGAGTATGTTATTGAACAACTTGGCAGACAGAGCCTCTCTACTAATCCCCTCAAGGCACTGCAGGAGCAGATAAGAGAACATGGCACAAGAGGGCGTGAGTTGGCCATCGGTACGAAAGAGTTAGTGGGAGCAGAGGTTTTTCTTTTAACATACATTAAAGTTTGCGAATGTTTACACATCAATGAAGCGACCGAATGGAGAATTGCAATAATCTATATTTTTACAGAAGTAGGATGGTATCAGATTATTACTAGCGAGGTTGAACAGAAGTTGCACAACTGATAGATCCGTGTTGTGGCAGACACAGGATACTTTCTAGATCCACTTTTCAACGGCGAATTTTTGAAAATCATTTCCGGATACCTTTATCATTTCGCAGCTCGTCACACAATATATAGACGAGTTAATAAAGCAAGTTTAAAATTTAATTTCACTTTTTTCATTTATAATTATGGAAGACTAAATTCTTTATAGTTAATGAAGTTTTATTAGAAGGGAGTGTGCCACTCACGTGTACGTTTTTATACAATTGTTAGTTGCTAAGTTAAGTAAAATAACATACACGTGCACATCCACCTAAGTGAAACTACAGTGACTGAATGTGAATTAGCTCTTTGCACGCGTCAGACTAATCGATCTATTCTTATCGTGTGGAGTGACCTAATTAAGTGTCAGGTTATCCTAAAAAACATTACTCATGACATATATGTGTTCATTATTTTAAAAATGTTTATAATATCAAACAAAAGAAGTAAAGCGGAGCGAAGCGATGCTTAGCGCAGCCATTGGTATAATAAGTACTAATAGATAAAGCAGACATTGACTGAGCACGCTGTTACACAAAGTATTTAAACGAGTTTGACGGATTTCAAATAATAAATAATCTAATAATCGATTTAATCAGGCGCTTGACAAAAATACCTTCAGTTACACGAACTGGAATATATCGACTATGCATGGATGTTGTCGAAGCGCGCCATTCATTTGACTTCAAGAAATCAAGCCGCAATATGATATGATTCAACGAGTGGAATCATCACTCTCCTCAGGAAAGCCTCACACATACTGTGCTGGACAAATAGCAATTCTTGTGACTGCAGAAAAATTCTGCAGATGATATTCCAGCATATTACAATGTGGGTAAGACTGCCAGCGGCAACCACCGAAACATACTTTGACAACGACCAGTCGGGGTGAAATCTCTTCATTACGTGTAACTGACAGTTGTTTTTTTTAAAAGTTTTGTTCAGCCAGTAAAATATGTGAAGTTTGTGTTAAATTTAAATCTACAATTTGTCAAATTCTTAGGGAATGGCTAACAAAACGATCGTTTGCCTTGTTGGATACCGCGTAGTTTTCACCACCGGGGAACAACTTAATTTGTCGCTCTCATAGCCTCGCTGGATAACGCTTTCGCAAGAAGTAGCCTTTCATCTGTTTGAGTTCAAACAGCTACAAATAACTCCTAAAGGAATAGTTACAATATTCTCAAAACCACATAGCATGCTCTATTCTCCATTCCTGGAACCAAGGATTTAAGCTGACGTTCCATTGCCGAATTGGCCGTGAGTTCAATTTACAGCAGGGATTCGTACTACAGACGACGATTTAGCAACAGTCAGAAAACATTCTTGCGCATCGAAAATGACCATCTCCTAGTTAGATAACCTCACCGCGTCATATTTACATAAAAGATAGTACAACTATTAACTGTATTCTGTTTATTTGAAACAATTGCTTCACATGGTCACAAGAGAATTCAACGAACTTTAGATATAATTTTGCCTCGCTAATACTTTAAATCTTTACTAGTTTCAAAAGCACGAGTTGTCACAACTATTGTGAATTGGTGTTGCCGGTTATAGCAAGTGGAAGACAACTGTATGCCTAGTAATATTTCAATTCACATAGCACCAGGAATATACGCCACAGTTGGTATGAAATAAGACTTATCACTTGGACACGTAGGCTTTGAGATAATTGGCTAGGAATCAGCAGAAGCCGGCAACACGCTCACATTCCAGTTGACAACTTGTCAAGTAAAGTGAGAAAAATGGACGGCAAAATGGTATTCAACGATTATTGGGTTAGTTTGGAGCACAGTGCCAGGGACTAATTACTTTTGACTACGATGATGTCTGCTTACAACCTGCAGCTAACATGTGGATAGACACGCCACACGGAATACACGTCAGTTCTTCACAAGCAATCATGCAGAACACTACCGTGTGTAAGCATTGCGAGATGCAACAGTAACACTAACTCAAATCTGCCGTAGATTACCTGTCAAATGTAGCATAAGAAAACTAAACCTTTCCGGTAAATTGTGATCTTTACAGGAAAATGCAAATTTGTTCGGAAGGACAATGTGAAAGCACAAAACACTTCAATCACTGTCGCCATGTTTAGTTACCTATCGTGCATACGCACTGACTGCGCTACAAATCACACAAACGGTTTACCGGGCAATTTATGTTCAACTACGCCGCTTTCAATACTAGCTGACAAAAACGGTTTTGCAGTTAAAGGCGGTGGTGGTAACCTTGCTGGTTGTGCCATAACTGCCGACTGACAACTTCCGGCAGAAAACTCTCTATTGCTACCGGAAAACAGTCCGCCAGAGTTTACGCCCGATGACCTTGCCATTGCATTTGCTTGAAATCGTTCTGCTGCCGCCTGGAATGCGTTTGTTTCAAACGATTTCTTACGACCAACTAGGCCTTTTCCGGAAAAGAGTGTGTTATCGATGGGTTTAGCCTGGCCGCCACTATCAGTCACGCCTAGACAAGACAACCAATCATCCGACGTTTGACGCGAGTTTGCACTACGCCGGCCCAAGGTGGCCGAGGAGAAGAAATGTCCAGTAGTCGCGTCACACGAAAGCAAATGTGCGTCATCTGAAGAGAACTGCGGTTCCTTATGGTGTGTTAATCGCGGATCATTGCTAACTTTCGAAGCGTTTAACGTCAATCCGGCAGGTGATATGTTCATATTGTGTGCATTGGTTGTAGGTGGACCGAGTGAGCGGCCACGAAAATGTCGCTGTTCTTCAAAACTGTACCTAGACTCACCAAATTTGGTAACTAATCGAGGTAAACTAGGAGGTTCAGCATTTCCTGTCGGAAAATTTTGTAAAGCAGCTAAATATGAGTTAACTCCAGGAATCATTTGATCAGAATTCGAATTATGCTGATTTTGCTGCAAACCGTACGATTGTCTACATTCATTTGACTCTAACTTTTGTCGCCGTCTTGCAACTGCCTCTCTGAGATGGTCATCGAATGTGTCAACCTTAAGTCGATTAAGTCCCTCGATGCCTGAAGCAACAGAATTGGAATGAGTCAAATTTTGGTCCGACAAGTTCGGACGACTATCAGTTGGCTGCTGACAAAGCAAATTCTTCTGCACTAACACGGAGCTTGGCACATTACCGGCTGATGCCGACAAAACACTCAAATTGGGTTCTGTAGCGGAATGCTGAGTAGGAATGGGCCCAACAGATGTAACACCCGAGCCACGAACAAGTTGCATGTAGAGAGCATTTTTGCGTTGTTGCTCCTCTTTGGCGGCCTCCTGTTCTTGATGCCACTGACTGGTAACCACCGACACGGGTGGCGGAGGCGGTGGTAATGGCATGTCGCTAAACGCGTCATCGCTTCCATTTGGACTTTGACCCTCACGCAGCAAAAAGCCGGCCAACGTGCCTTTTGCAGCTGGCTGGCTACCAAACGGCTCTATGCTTGCCAAACTGCCTTCTGAGGCTGTCGACGAAGCGGCGGAGGAGCCGTTTTGCGGAGGCGGAAGGTGTGGAGAAACTGTTTTCTGATCGTCGGTCGTAATCGATGAGGCTGTCTGTGACGGCTGATTACTATTGGCCATTTTGCTATTTGTGGTTCTGTTGTAGTTAAACGACGGATTGTGCGGAATCGCATGTGCTGTCGACGACTGATTGTGCGTTGCGTGTGCTGCCAATGAGTGGTCAGTACCTGACGGACCACTTGGCAGAGGCGGTGGTGGCGGGTGCAGACGCTAAACGAGTTACGCAAAAATAAAAAAAATAAAAATTAAACATCGCATAGATTCGTTTAAGAAAATTAAGGTAGAATTTGAACACCTTTACAGCGAGAAGTGAAAATTCCCATTTTAAATACTTATGCTTCGAACTAAACAGCTTGTGAAAGCAGAAATAAAGACATCTATTCACGCAGTTGAAGTTCCGGAAGAGCTTAAACCACTAATGCTGAACTAAACAGGTCTGCCCACACGACACAGCTGTGTGGAGGATTAGCCAAGTTTGCCCAATTTACGATACGACGCGGAACGATCACCTGGTCGATATGGCGAGTAATAGGCCACGGACACGAGATTTGTGGCGTAGGACATAAACTAGTCACCGAAGCGATATGAGTAGTCTGAAGAGAACGATGAATGCCTCGCCATTTTAGACAGCGCCTAAACGAAAACAAGCGGTGTTCAGTAATTAGGTTCACCGGCATTGGGGCATCACGAAGCGGTCAAGTGGCACAGTTCGGCTTTAAAACTTTGCGATCGATATAGGCCTGTCGATGCTAAATAAGACATTATCTAGGCCAAACCGAGTGTACACATCGATTTACAAGGCTTTCTAATCGCGGGCATCTACAGTTGACAATCTGTTATATTCCAGCAGAATGACTGAAACCAGACAGTATACTTGACGTGAAGACCTCTGACTTGGCGCTCAGTGAAACACAACGGGCAATCCAAAAAAGGCTTATATAAAAAGCTAACATTAAAATATTAGTGTCACCTGAGCCTAACAAAGGAATTCCAAACAAGACCATTTTTTCACACTTTCAGGTAAACTCTTCAGAAGTAGAACGGTCCCTTGACGGAAAAACAAAACCGACGGCCTTTCAGTTCAGAGCTTTACAATTGATGGTCAAGGCTACGAATCAATTTATGGATTGGCGTGAGGGCGGCACTAGTTGGCGTCAAGAACATGCAATATATCCAAAGCATAGATGGCAGAAACTCGGCGTAGCTATTAAACTCGCTGATTATAGGGTATTGAGGAAAAGAGGCCAGTCTAAATATTATATAATGGTGAGTTTCATCCAATGACTGACGAGATGTCTTCGAAGCACGTAATCGTATTCGTACAGACTATTGCATTTACTATCCCACGGCATGCTTAGAGAGTATTGACAAGATCTGTGTAATTAAACGAACAATGGTTGCGCGGGCGGTGATAGCAATTAATTAAGTCAAGGTTGCGATCTTGATATAAACACCTGACTCATTATGAACATACATTTGTCAGAATAAACTAAGTATTGCATAGTGTGGAAAAGTCAATTCATCCAGTAGACCGGTTTCTTCATTATTGGGAACTAATCATGAACTGGCCAGAATTTGCCGCAGGCTGCCGCACGTTATGTACTAAATAATGTTTTTAATTAGCCTTCCCTTTAGGTGGAGCCTATGTAGCATATCCTTAGAAATAAAATTCAAAGAAACCACCTTCGATCCGTGATTATATAATAGACAGACACTAACTTGGGAAGTAGTAATGAATTGAACATTAATATAATTAAACGAATATTGGCTGTTACCTTCCAAATTGGCAACGGGATACTTCATCATCATCATCATCATCATCATCATCATCATCATTAACATCCTCATCAACATCATCATCATCATCATTATCATCATCATCGTCATTATCATCATCATCAACATCATCATCGTCATCGTCATCATAATCGTCGTCGTCATCATCATCATCATCATCATCATCATCATCATCATCATCATCATCATCATCATCATCATCATCATCATCATCATCATCATCATCATCATCATCATCATCATCATCATCATCATCATCATCATCATCATAATCATCATCATCATCATTATCAAGATCAAAGGCATTTATAAAATTGACCGGACATTGATATATTATATTATTCTTTTATTTAATACCACACCCCATGTAGTGTGGTGTCTGTTCGATAATGACAGATTTGGGATGGTTAGTTAGAACTTTGGGTCTAAATGGATGCCTAAAGGAAAAATAGACTAACCAAGTTACATTAGTTAGTATATAACTGAAAATTGGGTGTAGTGTAGTGTGCAGAAGATTGGCTCAGTGGTTAGAGCACCAGATTCCGAAGCAGACGTGCCCAGGTTCGAACCCTGCCGCGGCAAATTCTGGCCAGTACGTGATGAGTTCTCAATAAGGACGAAGCCGGTCTACTGGACGAATTGTCTTTTATAACGAACGAATTAATAAGTTTTTATTGACAATAAATAAATTTATATATATATATATATATATATATATATATATATATATATATATATATATATATATATAGTTGTGTGTGTGTGTGTGTAGTCATTAAAAAACAAAATTGAATAAGGTAGCAAATGGAAATCAGCTAATATACTGGTTCTCCTTACTGCGCACTCATCATTATTTTCCAGAAATGCGGCGACCATTTGAAGAAGAATACAACTCATTTTCTACACTCCAAGAGCCGGGCATTGCAGATTATTTTCCATTTAATACTAACAATGAAACATGTCTAATAATGGTAGACTAGTACTGGCTTGTTGGACCATAAGATCGAGTGATACACCTTTCAGGGAATCGTGAATAATGAAGAGAATAGTAAATATATGTTGATAAAAAGCTTAAAAGAGGGTCATTTGTATGATTTTAAACCAAATGCCCCCGGGTTCGACCTTCGGTTGAGGCAATTCAGGCAACTACTGATGAATTCTAATTATGGTCGAAACCAGTCTATAAGTATCTGCGTTCATATGCAATGAACAATTTCGACAGTACATGATCGACAGTACATTGTAGCAAATTCTACCGTAAAACATGTACATATAAATATATTTTATTTACTGTGCTTTGTTATTAATATATATATATATATATATATATATATATATATATATATATATATATTAATAACGAAGCGCAGTAAATAAATTTCGAACAACCATCTAACTTTGCTTGGTATCTGTCCAACAACGAAAGAATGAAGCCAGCTCTACCAATCCCACTGTTAAAGTTGGCACGTGCAGGGGTCAAAAAAAAGAAACTAGCCAAATAGGGTTGGTAAAAAACGTATAGGTCCTTCCAATGCGCAGCTCATCTTGTACTGGAGATAGGCTGCATCATACTTAATCAAGTGGTCGCAGATTTGATTTCAGTACATGGCGGCCATCAAATCTAATGAAAGTTTCCTTTGGCAAGGATCTGACCAATATTATATATATATATATATATATATATATATATATATTTATTTATATATATATATATGAAACAAAACAATTAAATGAAGCATCTCTTCTCCATACAACGCCGGAATAAAACCGTTCGATCCAATGAGTTGTAACGCAATATTGCCATACCATTAAAAAGTTATATAGAATATTGAATTTATAAAAATTCAGAGTAGTATCTCGAATTATTTTGCGTTGCTAATTTATTTTGAACAGAAAAAAGGTCAATTAATGCCAAGTCAGTCGGACACCGCATGTTATATCAGCAACCTGTCAAGAGGAAATAAATAAAAAATCACTAATTGCGCGGGTGGTAATAACAATAAATTAAATCACGTTTGTACATTACCTGGATACAGCCGACTGTCGTCGTGCTCTGATGATGACAATGAAAGGTAAAAATGCGTCAGTAAAAGCGACTGACGGTGGTTTGTTTGCTTTTTTGATCGACGAAGGATTAAATACAAAATGGAATTGGTGTTTGCCTCAAGCTCGCAAACTTGATTTAAAGAATCTTTACCACCACCCACGCAATCAATACTTGTTTAATTGACGGTGGTTTTGTTGTGGTGCGCCTGGTCTTATAAAATAGAAATAACGTCTGTCTAAAGTCAAAAAAAGTAATTTAAATTCTTTAAATCAAGTTTGTGAGCTTGAAGTAAACACCAGTCGCACGCACTTAATTTAAATGGCATTTGATAAACCATTGGTTGATTTTCTGGAGGCGTACATATTGTATAGAACGCTTTCAGTCAATTACTAAGTATGCACAACTACTTTTTGTGATATCGGCAACACCATGTAGGTAACACCCCTATGTAAATATGTTCAAATATGCACTCTGTGGTTTGGGGTTTTGCAGTGTACTGATTTTCAAACATGATATTGGAGTGCATTGGTTGGGGAAACTGGTGGTATTTTTACGTAACAAATATCTCTGTTAAGCTAACGAGAACAGTACTTAAATCTATATATGTATATGTGGCGAAAGCCGCAAACAGTTAATGTTCATGAGTGCATAGAAATTGTGCAGCCGACGTTTCCAGTCAAGTTCAATGTATGCGAGACTGCTAGAGGTGAGAGCCGCATATCTAACATTGATTTCCATATATATCCAATGCGGTTTGATCCTCGATAGACAGTTTGCCGTCATACTCTGATGATGATCATGGAAGTTCGAAACGCGTCAGTGCGTTGCGACTGGCTGTGGATTTGCTATGTTGTCCGAAGACTGGTTCAATACAATGGGATTGGTGTTAACTCCAAGCAGGCAAACTTGATTTAAAGTATTTAAATCTGTTCAAAACATGATTAGTACGATCAAACCTCTTTCAAATTCATTAAAATAGCACAAAGCCATTCAATCTGAGTAATCCAGTACCCATTGACTTCAGTCAATTGAAAATTTACTTCAAATACATTTGGAAAAGTCAACGTGAATCAACCTTCTATTTTGCTCAGCCACGTGCAGGTAACCTATTATAATGCATTGGTCTTACCTGATCAGTTTGATCTTTTAGATCATCATAGGACCGCGCACCAGACGGATATTCGTGTTTCTGTACGCAACCATTACTTTTAGCCGCCGATTTCGTCATCGTCTGGTTTGGCGATATTGGTGAAGACCTACGTTGCCGAGTCAAACAGTCGTTATTTAGGCTAACGTTTGACTGCTGCTTCCCGTCGAAGCCAGTTCCAGCCGCATTGCTTGAAGAGTGCAAAGACTTCCTTCTCAAATTGTCGTTTTCCAGCTTATGATCTCTAGCCGTTGGAGACGAATTATCACATTTCGCCGGTCTATACAAATGGTTCTTTAATTTATTGATATTCCGGTTGGTTTAAGTGATTTGAAGGGAAATAAAAATATCCAGCAATGCAAAGCAGCTCGATTAACATATTGTATTGAATCTTTTATAAACAAAATATATATTACATGAAAGGAAGTTATGAAAAAATGAAATAAAGTATAGTTTAAAACTTTAAGTTAGCTGCATCTCACTTTAAGGAAATGTTAAAAATTATATTGCCCAGTAGTTTATTTTTCTTAAGGTAGAATAGTAATCCTAATTGCATTTGAGCGTAAACTAGAAATATTTCAGATAGGCGAATACACGCCCATTGCATAGTTACAAGTAATATTATTGTCGTGTGCTTATCTTGTA
>JAQBSW010009072.1:0-30648 GCA_029291075.1 Eudiplozoon nipponicum | reverse complement strand
AGAACGATAAAATTTTGCGCTGGAAATTTGAATTATCACCTTACAGCTTCGATGTTGTCTATAGACCCGGAAAAGATAACAAAGCAGCAGATGCACTAAGTCGATCCTGTTGTGGTGCGCTTCTAAACGGACTGGATTTAAAACAAATACATGATTCTCTTTGTCATCCTGGAATTTCTCGTATGCTCCACTTTGTGAAATCTCGTAATTTACCATATTCTATTAATGAAATTCGAAAAATGACCTTGAGTTGTGAAGTGTGCTCTGAAATCAAGCCCAGATTTCCTTCGGCAATTCAAGGCCAATTAATCAAAGCTACCCAACCGTTTGAGTGGTTATCTATGGATTTTAAAGGGCCTCTTCCTTCATCAACTCGTAATCGTTATCTACTGATGGTCATCGATGAATATTCTCGATTTCCCTTTGCATTTGCTTGTCCTGACCTTAGCAGTCACACCGTCATACTTCACCTGTGTCAAATATTCGCAATGCTTGGGATGCCTTCGTACATTCACTCAGACAGAGGTTCTTCCTTCATGTCGACCGAGGTACAAAATTTTCTTCGGGATAAAGGTGTAGCTTCGAGTAGAACGACTCCTCATAATCCCAAAGGAAATGGACAGGTAGAAAGAATGAATGGTACCTTATGGAAATCGATCCTTCTCGCTCTCAGATCAAAAAGGCTTTCAGTTGAAAACTGGGAATACGTGCTCCTGGACGCATTACATTCAATCCGTTCATTATTGTGCACATCTACCAACGAAACTCCTCACGAGCGTCTTTTTCGACACAATAGAAGGTCGACTTTTGGTACCACACTCCTAACCTGGCTTACTGTTCCTGGCAAAGTTTTACTCAAGAAGAATGCTAGAGTTTCTAAATATGACCCCTCTGTGGAAGAAGTTGAGCTAATTCATTGCAATCCTAACTATGCGCATGTTCGTTTTCTTGATGGAAGAGAAGATACAGTATCTATCCTTCAATTAGCCCCGAAAGGCTCCGACGCACTGATGAATGAAGCTGGTACTAATATGGGACTCCGTGAAAATGAACCAGTTGTTGCTGATGAACAAACCTCCTATAATGACGATACCGATAATGATAATGTTAAGGCAAATGGTGAATCTACGGATAACTCAAATGCTCGTGACCTATCAGAGAATCTCGAAAACCTTATCAATCAATCAACAACGTGTTCATCCATATAACTTACGAAGTGGAAATGTTTAAATACTATGGTTTCTCAATCCTCTTTGAATTGTTACTATAACATTCTTGTTCCGACTCTGACGCTACGCTACAAATCGCAGTGGAGGAGAATGATATGATTGTTTATTTGTACACACATTTATATTCACACCGTTCGTATACTAACATGTTTTGCTTTGTCTTTTAGCATCTATATCTGCATTATATGATGAATAAAGCCTAATATGTTAGGCAACTCTTTCTTTTGGTTTCCGACTCAATCTGCCCGTTTGCTGTGCTTGTTACTGTGATTCAGAACACTGCTACTCCACCAAACCCATACATTCTGGCCTTGATCATTGACAGTTCTCAGATTTCGCGACAATCATGGCATTATTCAATTAAATATATTGCAGTTCTATACATTTTGGTATGGAGAACTAATAAATAAGCAATTATGTTTTTTATGTTGCACAACTAGTAACAAATTTGTTTAAGGATGAGCCAGTCAACAATAACGAAAGGTAGTCTCATGTACACGTTCGGTTCGTATTAACTTGCGACTCAACAGTAACAGCCAGCACTATGTATTGGTCAAGAAATATTGGAAAAGACTGAATTACCCTATGTGAAAGTGTATACAAGCAGCAGTGGAGTTAGCTTCATATAAAATCCTCAACAGTGCGACTTAAAAGCCAACTCACTAAATATGATATACACAAGCCTACAAAGGTTATCAACCCTGTAGTTGCTAAATCAGTACGGTTTCCGAGTGGGTACATGGAGCCAACACAATGGAATTCAAGATATGCCTTATTTCACAAAAATTAAGAATTTCAAATACTTCTGGACACCTGTTTCTTCAGAAAAAATATTCTGCATAAAGTATGTTTTACGCATTTATGGCCAGTTAAGTTTAACTAAAGCCGAAAAATTAACAAAGTGGCGCAGTATTAATTATTGTCAACAAATTCATCAACTTTGGCACCCCGCTGTAACATATTATATTGGCTGCAGTGGAAATTGCTAGGCGTATCATCGTCATGCACAGCCATATAAAAGCCAAAAGTGACTGTTTCAATTCCATATAACCATAAAAACCGATTGTGCAATTTCCTTTTTAAAATTATGCAGAAAACTGATATCGCAATGACTATTTCTATAAATATGAAATCTAGGTTCTTAAATAAGTGTATATCTACGGTATTACACCATGCTTTTGAGACGTGTGAGATGACCGATTATAATCGTCAAAGACCCGACAGTTTTAAAAAATTACTATATCTGCATGGTTTCTTGTTAAAATTTATTTTGATTTATCTATTGAAAATTATTTAGTGTTGGGTTAGCCTTTCCACTTAGAATTCCAGAATTCAGTCTCGGTGCTCGATGAAACGTTGTACAAAAGGTAACACAGAAGGTACAATAAAACACCACCAAACTTGTGTTAAGAGTAAGATTAAAGCTGAAGCTGTTGAGAGCTACTTAATGTTGTAGTCTATTCAAGTATCACACTTCATTATCTAACTGGACTCAGTGTTCATATAAAGTTCACATTTAACCATGAGCAATACGAATTGCAATGTTCGGTGCTTATGGTTATATGACAGTGAAACAGTCAATTTTAGATTTTGCATGACTGTACATGATGATGATCTAACTGGACGTTTGAATCGCTGTAATTTACGAGGAGATATGAATGTATCTTAAGGCCAGCAACTGTCTGATAGCTGTTAAAAGAATTCACTCATTTAATAAAAAAAATATGATCGAGAGTTGCACACAAATCGAAACTACCATATGTCATTTAAATACTGTTTGTTGCGAAGAACTAATATATATGCAAGTATGTATTAGGTTTTGCGAACCTAATAACAAATTAGTTCACTTGTGACCAGAAGGATAAACCAAAGGCAGCATAAACGGAAAGTACAATCTCATGCACATTCGTTTCGTGCTTACTGGCGACTCATCAGTAGGAGCCGGTATTACGCCCTTTAACCACTATATATTTGGTAGAAGAATGTGGAATAATAGGACGGTACAATCTCCTAGACAAATGTGTAAACCTGTAATAGTGAAGCTAACATAATCTGAAGTCAACGACAATGCGACTTCAATGCTAACTCACACTATATAATATATATACCGAGTCTGTAAAGGATACTAACACTACCATATGTCATATTAGTTTAAATCTCAGCAGCCAAGTAGGACCTGTACTGGAACACTGGATGGAAGAGATAGAACATACAATATGGAGTACTTTTCGCAATGAGAAAGGAGAAGTCTTCTTTCCTTCATAGACTCCCTTATTCTTGTCGCAATAGTAGTCTCCTGAAGTCAGAATAAATAAAAATTTAAGGATATTTATTTTTGTAAAGTATTTTTCTAAGCAAATAATAAAGGAAAAAAGTAGGACGCTGATTGGAAACGGTTAACGCGAAACACAAAAGATCTAGAGATTGATAGCAAAAAAATGAAACTTAGGAATCTTTCAAGCAGAACGTACGAACCGAACCACTTTCTTCTCAGAGAATTATCTTAAGCACATGATGCAAAAAAGGCCTCTTTAAAGAGTTATTTTTGCTGCCATGCTTCTAATTAAGCGCAAAATGAAGAATCAATAATAAAATAATAAGCAGCTGGCGTTTAAATGTATTACTCTTTTATAAAGCCAACAAAACGAGAATTCTTTTCAAAATAAAATCGTCTATTTTTGACAGAAGTGATTGTTTCATGGAACTCTTGTTAGTGTTGAAGGCAGTTTTTGACAGATATAAACATATTAACACATATTAAATATAAAGAAGAATGATACCTTCGACGTAGTGAAGCCAGGAGTATGCGGGTTAATGCCAACAAATAAAACGAGCGCACATTATATTCCATTAAGAAGTTTTTTAAATAAAAAAGTACAATCATGAAAGATTAAGCATATGTATTCTGCATTTCCAGAAGTTGGTGTATGAAAAGGGACAGTCAAAGTATGGGCTGGACAGAGAAAATAAATAAAAACAATAAAAAAGATAATAAATTAGCACACCGTTTTGTAAAAAAAATTGTGAATCCATATTCAAGATGTGATAATAAAACAAAAGACAGACGAGTTAAGTTCCTAATATTGCGAATCGATGAAGGATAACGCCAAAGGTATCCGAAATATTTCCGATGAATAGAGCAACTAGGAACGATCGATTGCTAGTCACAACACAGATAAAATAAACAATCATGGGTGTCAAAAGTTAATTTAATTCTAAGCCAAAGTATGTACAATTCAGACGAAGTATAACAGTATAAACAACAAAATTAGTACATACAGTATAAATCATTTAAAGACAATGGTTTGGGTGGTGGTAGGTGGGTCTAATGAATGAAAATTCATGTATGGGGCTGGAACTATGCGTTCAATATAAATAGAAGCAGAAAGTAGAACTGAACGTAAATTTGGACAATCTAATAGATCCGATGTTGCAGATCATTAAGTAAAGGCTAGGCACTCAAATAGCTTGGCTGTTTTTTTTGCATACGGTTATACATTTTTTTCATAATGCCTTTGGCATATTCTCCTCAACTAATTTGTTACTGGGTAAACAATACCTAATACATAATTTAATATATAGTAGATTTCCGCAACAAAAGTATTTAACTGTGTTGCTTGCCGACGTACAATGGTATTCAATCGTATCATAATCACCAATCTCGCTCTCATCATCCTCCTCCTCATCCTCCTAAACATCATCATTACCATCCCCATCCACATTATTATCATCATCGTGATCAATCTTATCTCTACACCAATTCCATCCTCATCTTTATCATTATCATCCTCATCACAAACATACACCTCTACACAAGACCATTATGACCAATTACACTCTAAGGGAAGGCATCATCGGCAATAGAGGTTCCTTGTTGTTTACCCTGTATCGTTTCGTAAGCTCGACAGAACCTCGTCGTTAACATTACTAAGTAAATAAGAGATAGTTATGAAGATTATTCATCATCATCAAGAAAGCTACTAGAAAGAATATCATAGAAACCATGAACAAGATCACAACTGAGTTTGATTTGAGGCGATAGCATGTACGGCTTCCAGCAAAGCACATATGGATTACATTATGGTAGATGAACGGGTCTTTCATCGCTATTGTTATAATGTTGTTGACTTAAGCGTTTTCTGCTATGCCCATATCTGTTAGTCGTCTTTAAATCAAGTTTGCGAGCTTGAAGTATACACCAATCCCATTAAATTTAATCAGTCGTCAAACAACATAGAAAAACTACCACCTTCGCACGCACTTGTTTCTTACGCCAATCTGGTGTTGGCTCAGAGAATAATGCTCACATAAATTTATTTTTCCGAATAACTAATTAGTGCCCATTATTCGTCAGGCATAAAAAAGTAAAATGGCTGCGGGTCACGGTTATCTCTGAGGTTTCGAGTGCGACACATCGGCAATTTTAAATTGAAGATTACTCGACTAGGACAACCCCATTCGAAAACGATATTTGAATGCAAAGCATATATCTTGTGATATATAGGATGAATTTAACTTATCATTAGGTATATAATTAAACGAGCATTGGTTGCGCGGGTGGTGATAACAATTATTATAATCAAGGTTGCGGTCTTGATATAAACACCTGACCCATTAATTACTTCCATATGTCAGTATAAACTAAGAATTGTATAGTGTAGAAAAGGCAATTCATCCAGTAGACCGGTTTCGTCCTTATTGGGAACTCATCAAGTACTGGCCAGAATTTGCCGCGGACAGGATACGAACCTGAGCACGCCTGCTTCGGAATCTGGTGCTCTAACCACTGAGCTATCCTGCCGCACACTACACTACACACAATTTTCAGTTTTATACTAACTAATGTAACTTGGTTAGTCAATTTTTCCTTTAGGTGGAGCTCATATGGCATCCATTTAGACCCAAAGTTCCAACTAACCATGCCCAATCTGTCATTACTGAACAGACACCACATTACATGGGGAAGTGGTATTGAAATGAACATTTATATAATTAAACGAACATTGGTTGCGCGGGTGGTGATAACAATTATTATAATCAAGGTTGCGGTCTTGATATAAACTCCTGACCCATTAATTACTAACATATGTCAGTATAAACTAAGAATTGTATAGTGTAGAAAAGGCAATTCATCCAGTAGACCGGTTTGTGAATACTAATCATCTCTTATACAATCATACATATTTCTACATTTTGGGGTTTCAATTGATTATGCTAGTGGTAACAAATCTGACTCGGTTTTACTGCTGTTTCTTGTTTTGCCTAGTTGGTGAGTGTGTATGCGTTTGTGTTTGTGTGTATGCGTCATTCTCGCAGTATTGCGAATTGATATCTGAGATCTTGTCATTATTGTTTTGATAGCTTGAGAATTAATCATTTGTGCGCATTGTTCACTGTTACATATACAAGTGCTATTTTTCCCAGTATAGTTGATCGTTTCACCTCGTTGCGCAAAGTTTTCACGTTGTAACAACGCCAGTGTTGATTGCAGTGTTAAACGCTCACATTGTTTGGAGACTTCTGTCATCGTATGCGCCTCTGTTACTTCCACTTCAGTTTGTTGCCAATCCGATTGTACGTTTGTTGATTCTAGTCGAGGGCCTGTTTGTTCTTGGCTGGATACTAGTAGATTGTTGTTGAATTTTGTTATTCTTGGCCAGTCGATAAGAATATCATGTTGATGTATCTTTTGAATATTAAGGTCAAGTGCTTGTTGTTTTATGTAATATATATATATATATATATATATATATATATATATATATATATATATATATATATAATTAATATGAACATAAATTAGTCAGTTCCGTGCTTGGTCCTAGCAAAATGCTTTCACTGGTTAAATGAATCTGTTTCTTAATAAATGGGCAAATTTATTATCTGCATTTCGTTTAGTAGTAGAAGAAACTGGGAAAGACGAGTTAGTGGAACATCTTTTAAAACGTATACATCCAAATAGTAAAATTTTTAAAATTAATGTATATCAGGTTTGAGGCGTAGTTCCGGCTCCAACTGTAGTCCCAAGTAAGCCTATAAAGCATGTGACTTAAGTTATACCTATTTCATGTTGATATTGACACTAACTTGTTACTGCTTACGCAATAACTAACACACACACACATATATATATATATATACTATATATATATATATATATATATATATATATATTAAAGACAAAACAAGATTACTCCATGGAATAACATTTATTAATAAATCTTATTTCTACCAGTATCTACAGACATTGTTCTGGATTCCTTAGTATATTCGTTCATCCAATCCCACTGTACATTTGTCGTAACCAATCTCCTCTTCGTTATGTTAGCTTTTGTTTTTCGCAATTTAGACCACTACTTTTGCGCAATTTAGACCACTCCTTTTGCGTAACGTCATTTGGTGTTTCATCGCTTTCATTGTAATTGCGTCCGTAATTGATGTATGTGTCGTATTTTGCGAAGCGTTGGCTATTTTTAAGGCATGTCAGTTCAGTATATATATATATATATATATATATATATATATATATAAAGCATACCACATATACATGGTCCCCTACTTATGGGCAGTTTATTTCTACAATTATATAATCCAACACACAGCATCCTGGCGCGGCCGTCAATCTAAAAGACTTCTTGTAGCTAGAGGGTTATCAGAAATTCTAAAATGCCTGTCATAGTTGAGGGCTATTTGTTATTTTAAGCTTAGTTTACATCACTGCGTTGTATAAATAATCCAAAGTAAATCAGAACAGTGAAGCTATGGTACATAAACGTATATTGATCAGGTTAACATGGTATTATTAATTAAACGTGCTTATTAGTAGTACGATCAAACGAAAATATTGAATTAAATGGCTTCAATGATTATGACACCATATGATAGACGTTCTGTAATTTGTTAAAAACGGTAGGTAACGTTACATTGTGCGTGATGAACCACACGCTAAACGATACCACATATTCTTGTAGTTTATCCAGTAACAAATAATTGTGTCATGTCAGTGCAAAGTACAAAAAGTCATCAATCGTCTGTATTTGTGATTAGCTAACGCCGTAAAGATACGATGATAACAGAATTTGGACCACGCTCTGGTGTAACCAACCATTCCGCTTGACTGCTCGTGAGTTAAAATAAAACAGAACCTTTTTCTAGATAAATTGATTGACTAACGTAAATTAGCAGCACACATTTCCGTCGAATATTACCCACTAATAATTATGGTGCCTAAATTATTTTTGTCGTCATTTAAAAAACTGTTACTCTTTTTTGTTTCTCTCCTAAAGGTTGTATGGCAGTTAAACATTAGTTACGATTGAATTTTTCTATTTCTGTGCATGATGATGATAACATAATTTCCCTATCGCTAAGAATACAAAAAATAAAATAATTATTTATTTATTATTTAAATCAGGGTTGCAAACTTTATATAAATCCAATCCCATTGCATATAAAATTCTCAATAGAAACCATGCATTGCCTAATGTGCTAAAGGTATTTTGTCCCAGTAGATCGGTCTCGTTTTTAATATAAACTTTTCAAGTACTAACCAGAACTTTTCCCGGACACGGCTCGAACCTTGGCATATTTACTTCAATATCTGTTATAGTATAAACTGCGCACACCCCGTCGCACAATACACATAATTTTATGTTTTATAATGACATATATTTTGGTTAACCTTTCTCAAAGGTGGATCCTATGTGGCATTCCTTTTGAATCGTAAATATTAACAAGCCCCTGCAATCTGTCATTATAGAACAGACACCTCGCTACCTAGGTATGTGGTATTAAAGTACATTTTCTATAATTATACATACATCGATTACGCGATTGTTGACATTTATTAAATCAAGGTTACGAGTTTGATATAAAAGCCAAGCCATTCATATTGATTAAGTTACCATACAATTCATTCAACTGAAAAATGTGTGTAGTGTTCGGTGAATTGATAAAGTGAATAGAAGCACGGACTGTGAAGCTTATGTGCACAGATTCGATCCCTGTTCACAGAAAAATTCTGTATAATACTTGATGAGTATCCACTAAGAAACCAGTCTACTGGCTGAATTGCTGAACTGTTATCAACAACCGTGTAAGAAATTAGTGTCTAATAAGATATTGTTTGGTAAAGTAGTTCAAACCAAAATATTTTCTATGTTGGAGTCTAAAACAAGCTTTGAAGTCCAGCTCATTATCTGCACATGAAGGACAGGCTCATGTTAATAATAAAATACGCGTAGACATTCACTAGTGTCCCAGATCTTATTCTACGGACAGGTTTTCCTATTCCAGAAGGAATATGAACCTCAGCAAATATCACTTAACTGTGAAAAGCCTAGAAATTCATCCTCTAAAAAAGGATTGGTACCGGAGATATCACTTGTACGACATTCCCAAGAGACTTCAACGTCATTCAAATAAGGTCAGCCTATTCATTCGCGAGAGACACGAATAGCAAGTAACATTAGTAAATTAGGTCGTTTACATACAAAATACATTACAACGGCAAACAATTATTAGACAGTACATGGAAAATCGAAAGAAACTCAAACTGTCCCCAATCGTTAGACAATACAGTGGGCATAGAGCATTGTGACGAATCATAATAATAAGTTGCCAGTCAGCACGAAATACATTTGTCCATGAGATTTTACCTTTCGTTCATGCTGACTTGAGTATTCATCTCTGGTCCTATTTGAGCTAATTTGTTATTAGGTTCGCAATGCCTACTACAGACCTGAATAATTAGCTAAACAAAAACATACATTACAACGATTTATTTGAAATAATTAAGATAAAGTGTAATAAAGGAATCTTTATTTAGAAAAATCGATTTTAACATCAAGCACACAGATAAGGTCTCATGATTTTAACCTAATCCCGAATATCAGAATAAACTCAACTAATAAAAATGCTGTAAACAATGTGAATAAACTCTGCTGTAAATCAATATACACAGACGCTCATACACACAACATAATGCAAACAAGACAATTAAAAGGTTTCGATATAAGCGGCATAAATTCTAATAGCAAAAAACAGTGAACGTGACAGGACGCGAGCTTATACGTTGAAATGCATAGATGAACAAACGATTGTCTCAATTATTTATGATTAAATATTATCTTTGGTGTTAAAGAATAAAAACAGAGAGAGAAACAGCACAGCACACATTCATCAGCATTAAGGCACTGATGCTTCATTGACGCATGACTGAAAAATATGACAGGTTACTTACGGAATGTATAAGAACAATAGGTCGCTCATCCCTAAAGCAAATAGAATCAAAATAGGATGATTCTCGATGATCAATGCGACTCATTTATTCACCTGAGTCGTGATTCAATCGGGAAGGTTATTTCTTTATAACTTGTCAGATTTTTGACTAACACAAGGTTGTTCTCAGTTCTCTTTTTCAAGGAAAAATTTTCTGGACCTCATTTTTAGTCCCTTTATCAGTCTATAGCTTATGACAAGTTTTTAAAACAAAACGAATCGCAAGTTTTTGGTAGTAAGTCGTTAAAGGATGAGATTGCATTCAAGAGCTCCAACAATATAGTTAATTTGAAGGCACCTATCGATGAACCTTCATTTTAACGCACATAACCTTGCGCTAAAAAACTTGCAACTAAAACCGATAGTGTATTAAACAGCTACCGGAATATTGTAAATGGAGTTTAATTAAATATTAACCTGTCTCAGGATGATAAAAAATGTATAATTGGCTGTAATCTATTCTAAGTTGTAGCTTTATCAAAACGAAGCAAATCGTGCGATTCTAAGAGATCGTGTCCAAACATATATGCTACAGATGCAGTTTATGGCAGGTTACGCAAAGTTTTAGAAACAACACTAGTTTAATGTTGTAACACGTTTAAATTAGCGTTTGGGTGTAATAGCCTTTTCAATTTAAATGCAAAATCAGTATTATCTGCCTAATACATTAATAGCATGATGAATAACAAAGTGGTCTCTTGATCGTGTAAAGTGATCGATTGCTAAATAGTGACGCTAAAAACAAAGGAATGGGTTGTCTATCTAAGGAATAGTTGAAGATAAGGTTACGAAGGATTTTCGCAAGCTTTTCGCCGTAATCTATTGCGGATGACTTGGTTCAAATTTGTTGAGGATAGCTGCTTCTGTTTCCATAAAATGTCATCCGTAAGGATATTGAGTTGGTAAGTTCATTCACAACAAACTGCAATAAAGCATTTACAGACTGATGATTCACTTTCACACGTGAACCTGAGAACAACAATGAGAATGTATTACATTTAGAATAGTGCAACCTATCAAATTAATTAATTTTATAATACTTAGAATGCCTCTCATTTGGCAATCATGTATTTCCTTTAGATTAATCACCGGACATTATAGTTATTTGTACACACATTTATATTCACACCGTTCGTATACTAACAAGTTTTTTTGTCTTTTAGCATCTATATCTGCATTATATGATGAATAAAGCCTAATATTTAAGGCAACTCTTTCTTCTGGTTTCCGACTCAATCTGCCCGTTTGCTGTGTTTGTTACTGTGATTCAGAACAATTTCTTCATCATATAACCCAATCATGGAACGCCTATTCAGACCAGAAAGATTTGATGTTGAACCTAGTGCACCAGATGCAGCAAAACAATGGAATCATTGGTATCGTACATTCTGTGGTCTCCTGAAATCAGTCGAATCCATGAATCCGGATAAATTAGACACTCTTATTTCCTACGTCTCTCCTAACGTATATGAACACATCGTTGACTGTGATACGTATGATAATGCTATCAAAACTCTAATGAATCTCTATGTCAGACCGAAAAATGAAGTCTTTGTTCGTCATATACTAGCGACTACTAAACAAGAAAATGGACAAACATTGGATCAATTTGTTCAGATTCTGAAATCGTTAGCTAGGGAGTGCAATTTCAAACCAACTACAGCCGAGGAAAATCGAGACGATGCTCTGCGCGATGCCTTCATTAATGGAATCCAGTCCAATTCAATCAGACGACTCTTAGAACACAACTCACTTAATTTTCAAGCGGCTTTCGATCAAGCACGTGGTCTCGAAATGGCGGAAAAGCAATCATTATCATATCAAAACTGTTTGAATTCTGCACACACTGCAACGGTTCAGCCACTCAGTCCTTCATCAACCTCCGATAAATCTACAGATAATCTTGTTGCTGCTGTTAAACAGAAATGTGACCTTTGTGGGTACGATTATCATTTAAGATGGAAATGTCCGGCCAGAAACGCTTTCTGTAAAAGTTGTGGAAACAAAGGACATTTTCAAAAGGTATGCCGCTCTAAGAATCACCGCCCAGTGGTTTCGACGCTTCATCCTACCATATCTGCAACTGTATTAGCTGCTGCTCCTGATTGACTCACCAAATGTGTAATAAATCTAGAAGTCAATAGCATAAATTGTCATGCTCTCGTTGATACAGGCAGTTCCTGTAGTTATGTTTCAGAAGCCTTCGTCTTGAAAAATAATTGAAAAATTCACTCCTCACGAGAAACAATAACCATGGCGTCTAGCTCATTATTGAGTCATACCAAAGGCCATTGTTTTGTGTCGATTCAATACAAATCATGTGTTTATAAAAATATCAAGCTATCTATACTTTTTGATCTTTGTACTGACGTACTCCTCGGTCATGACTTCCTTGGATTGCATAAAAGTGTAAATATCTCTTTTGGTGGTCATAAATCGTCATTCACCGTCTGTTTACTGAAACCTGCATCTGTTACGTCCCCGCCTCTTTTCCACCATTTAACTGCTAACTGGAGGCCTATTGCTACGAAATCAAGAAGGTACAATCGAATGGATGAAATATTTATCCGAGATGAAATAAACAGATTAGTTTCTGATGGCATTATCGAACCTTCAACATCCCCGAGGAGAGCACAAGTTCTCGTGGTATCGAATGAGAATAACAAGAAACGTATGGTTGTGGACTACAGCCAAACGGTCAATAAATTCACACTCTTAGACGTCTATCCTTTTTCCGAAAATAGACAAAATGGCTGAAACCATTTCAAAATATCATATATTCAGCACTTTGGATCTCAAAAGCGCTTACCACCAAATACCTATCCAAGAACATGAAACGGTATTTACTGCTTTCGAAGCGTGTGGACGCTTGTTTCAATTCCGTCGCATTCCCTTCCGAGTGACGAATGGTGTCTCATGTTTCCAAAGAACTATGGATCATATAATCGCACAGGAACATCTCACAGATACATTTGTCTATGTGGACAATGTGACAGTTTGCGGGAGAGATATGCTTGAACACGAAACAAATCTCAACAAATTTCTTAATGCCGCTAAAAAATATGGATTGACCTTAGATGAATCAAAGAGCATTTTCGCAGCTAAAGAAATTACTCTCCTTGGTTTTCAAATATCGAATGGAAAAATTAAACCTGATCCTGACCGATTAAAGCCTTTACAAGATCTCCCACCACCGTCGAATGTGCAATCGCAACAAAGAATTGTGGGATTTTTCGCTTATTATTCGCCGTGGATCTCCAACTTCTCCGATAAAATGCACTCTCTCGTTCATAATCGAACTTTTCCTTTGCCCGTCTCTGTGAAACAAAATTTTGATGATCCTAAAAAAGAATTAGCCGTAGCAACTCTAGCTGCTATTCGTTGAGATATTCCGTTTGTCGTCGAAACCGATGCTTCGGACGTAGCTATTGCTGCCACTTTGAACCAAGATGGAAGACCCGTGGCGTTTTTCTCACGGACGTTGACGCCATCTGAAAAACATCACTCATCTGTTGAAAAAGAAGCCTATGTCGTGGTTGAAGCTATTCGAAAATGGAGGCATTTGCTTTTGGGTAATCATTTCAAATTTGTCACTGATCAAAGATCTGTTTCCTTTATTTTTGGCAAGCAAAATCGGGGAAGAGTGAAGAACGATAAAATTTTGCGCTGGAAATTTGAATTATCACCTTACAGCTTCGATGTTGTCTATAGACCCGGAAAAGATAACAAAGCAGCAGATGCACTAAGTCGATCCTGTTGTGGTGCGCTTCTAACTGGACTGGATTTAAAACAAATACATGATTCTCTTTGTCATCCTGGAATTTCTCGTATGCTCCACTTTGTGAAATCTCGTTATTTACCATATTCTATTGATGAAATTCGAAAAATGACCTTGAGTTGTGAAGTGTGCTCTGAAATCAAGCCCAGATTTCCTTCGGCAATTCAAGGTCAATTAATCAAAGCTACCCAACCGTTTGAGCGGTTATCTATGGATTTTAAAGGACCTCTTCCTTCATCAACTCGTAATCGTTATCTACTGAGGGTCATCGATGAATATTCTTGAGTTCCCTTTGCATTTGCTTGTCCTGACCTTAGCAGTCACACCGTCATACTTCACCTGTGTCAAATATTCGCAATGTTTGGGATGCCTTCGTACATTCACTCAGACTGAGGTTCTTCCTTCATGTCGACCGAGGTACAAAATTTTCTTCGGGAAAAAGGTATAGCTTCGAGTAGAACGACTCCTTATAATGGACAGGTAGAAAGAATGAATGGTACCTTATGGAAATCGATCCTTCTCGCTCTCAGATCAAATAGGCTTTCAGTTGAAAACTGGGAATGCGTGCTACTGGACGCATTACATTCAATCCGTTCATTATTGTGCACATCTACCAACGAAGCCCCTCACGAGCGTCTTTTTCGACACAATAGAAGGTCGACTTTTGGTAACACACTCCCAACCTGACTTACTGTTCCTGGCAAAGTTTTACTCAAGAAGAATGCTAGAATTTCTAAATATGACCCCTCTGTGGAAAGAGTTGAACTAATTCATTGCAATCCTAACTATGCGCATGTTCGTTTTTCTGATGGAAGAGAAGATGCAGTATCTATCCGTCAATTAGCCCCGAAAGGCTCCGACGCACTGATGAATGAAGCTGGAACTAATATGGGACTCTGTGAAAATGAACCGGTTGTTGCTGATGAACAAACCTCCTATAATGACGATACCGATATTGATAATGTTAAGGCAAATGGTGAATCTACGGATAACTCAAATGCTCGTGACCTATCAGAGAATCTCGAAAACCTTATCAATCAACAACAACGTGTTCATTCTTATAACTTACGAAGTGGAAATGTTTAAATACTATGTTTTCTCAATCCTCTTTGAATTGTTACTATAACATTCTTGTTCCGACTCTGACGCTACGCTACAAATCGCAGTGGAGGAGAATGATATGATTGTTTATTTGTACACACATTTATATTAACACCGTTCGTATACTAACATGTTTTGTTTTGTCTTTTTGCATCTATATCTGCATTATATGATGAATAAAGTCTAATATTTTAGGCAACTCTTTCTTCTGGTTTCCGACTCAATCTGCCCGTTTGCTGTGTTTGTTACTGTGATTCAGAACACAGGTTACGAAGGATTTGCGCAAGCTTTTCGCCGTAATCAATTGCGGATGACTTGGTTCAAATTTGTTGAGGATAGCTGCTTCTGTTTCCATAAAATGTCATCCGTAAGGATATTGAGTTGGTAAGTTCATTCACAACAAACTGCAATAAAGCATTTACAGACTGATTATTCACTTTCACACGTGAACCTGAGAACAACAATGAGAATGTATTACATTTAGAATAGTGCAACCTATCAAATTAATTAATTTTATAATACTTAGAATGCCTCTCATTTGGCAATCATGTATTTCATTTAGATTAATCACCGGACATTACTTCATTTGCTAATAAATGATTGAGAGAAATGATAATAATGATACTCATAACTGATAGCATTAATAAAAATAAGTTATTATCAATTAATCTTAGTAATTGTGTTTATGCTTATTAGGACGCAGCATATAAAGGTAGTGAAAGCTTTTTTCATTTTAATTGCTTGATTACAAAAGTTATGAAGTTTTGGCTTTTGAATATATCAGTTCCGTCGAATACGATTATACTAGATGCAAACCTTGTTGAGGTTATTTGGTTTACATTAACTTATCGTAATCGAATCACAGATTAATCGTTTTATAAAACAAGTAAAAAACTATAACGCGTTTCAACCTTGCATGATCATCAGATTACTCTGGAGAGCAAAATTTGATACGCGGCTTCCATCTCTCCTAGTCACGCAGTATACAAAATAACATCTAGATCAAGATAAAGGAAACCAAAGTCTCTATTATCCTACCTATAATAAAACCTGAGCACTTGTTCTTTAAATTTACTAACAGAAAAGCTATGCAAAATTCAATATCAGATGCATAACTAAAATAAGATTGATTCCGCTAGACAAATTCTGCAGGCTGCATAAAGAAATGTTAATGAGCTGGATGTAGCGCCAAAGCGCAACAAATTACTTAAACTTTACATTTAGATCAAGCATACCAGTAATAGTCATTCTGCGAAGAGAATGCATATGCCACCGATTTCTGAAGCATAGCTCAATTACTTAAAAAAGCACGATTCACAATATATTGCTGCGTGGTAAGTGAGGAAGTGAATTTTCGAAATAGTTAGGAATTGAACTTCAAAACTCTTACTTTTTATGAAGAACTGTAAAGCAGCCCGAATGGATGGCCTTCTATCTTAATTTTTAAAGTCTGATTAGAATAGAGGCTCAGAATTATCCTAATAAGCTCATTGCTGCAAATCGTAGTCCATCGTAAATAATTGGAAGAATGCTGCTGTGAAGCTAATCCAAGAAAACATGACACTATGATTTATAACTGCCGTATTATTTTTCACTGACTTGCATCAAATATGAATACTTCTATCAGCCTTAGAACCCATACAGTGCTCCGGCCCTTAATGAAATGCATGGATTAAGTTCATGCACTCCGCCGCAACATTGAGTTGCGTTTTGATACCAGTTATAATGGCTCATTTGCTTGATCTCAAATATGCTTACAATGCTATTCAGAAGGGAACCAATCTAGCTAAAATTTTCATCTTTTAATTATGAAACTAAACACACGTAAAAAGGCCGTAATAAAAAACAAATCCAGAACCAAGTCATACTCATTCTCAGTGGCTTCGTTTACCAACGATCTTAAAGGATACAATGCAGATCTACTTTTGTCATGGTTTCCAGACCACAAGTATGGCTGCAGCTTCATTTGTCAAATTTCACAACATAATCTTGAACAGCATGTTTATTACACTAAGCGTAAAGTCCAAGGTCTTAGAGTTAAGTAAACTTTCATTCCTCTGCCATTATGCGGGGAATTTGGATGTGATCCACAATACCTGTCAGCACCTAGAAAGCCTTGTAAATCGATTTATTCTATCAGTTTTATTTAGGTTATTATTACCTGAGCATAAAGAGGCATTATCTACGAGCAAAATTCACAAGTCGTTCGATTCTTTTCGGCCATCGCATTAGTTACCATCTTCATCAAATCTTGTCTTGGAGTGCAGATTGTGCCAGTTTAGTTGCCGATTATGAAAACCAAGTTCACATAATGAGCCCGCAATTGAAGTAAGCCTGGTGGATAGCAGGAAGCATAGTTAGCCAACGATCTATTGGCCAAATAATAGTATTCGCAATAACGGCCACTTGATTTAGCTGCACCATTCTTTTATTAACCAAGTGACACTTGAATGGAGAAAGTCTGTAGAAGTTTAGCTACAAATAGTGTTTAGCAGAAATAAGGTTAATTCTGACTTTTTTGTATATGCTCTTGTAGAACCAACTGTGTGAAAGACTCAGATAATTAATTATGCATGTACGTATTTATTGAATGATGGTCGACTCGCCTCCAAGCAACAAGCTAAGGTCTCATACAAGTTGGTACGAACGAGAATAGCCAGTGTAAAATCCTTAATTGAGTTCTGGATCAGATAATCGAGAAATGTAGCTTAGCAGCGTTTTCTTAGAACTATGATTGTTATTACAACCATCTTTTGTTTCTCCAACTCTAATTCCCTAAGATCTGTTGCGCGAATAAATGGAACAAATTTCAGCTCTAACATTATAGACAAACTTCTGTTATGAATTCAACCTCTCTAGTCCAGAAAAAAAGCCTTAAGACTATACTTACATTATTATTACTGGTCTGAGCTATCAAGAATTCGGCGCCAACATTCGACAATTTTCGCACTTACACGAGATCTACTTAGTAAACATACGGGAACCTAAAGTAACTCAATTCAGAAGCACATTTTGCATATAAAATTTTAGCTTTGCTTACTGTGTTCGATTATTCACAATCAAGACAAGTTAGTGTTGATTTTGAAAAGTTATTTTATTTAGGAAAGAAGGCAGTTTGAGTTATCTAACATCAATTAGAAGTTTATTCTAAACTAGTCTTTTGGCAAACACGAATGCAATATTACAACGGATTTGTGCATGATCCGAGTCGACATAAGTGTTCCCAAACGACCGAGAGCCCTAAAAGAAATCATATGATTTTTAACTAAGGGTAACATTTTAATTTAAATTCGAAAGATTGATGCACAATATGTTGATCACTATTTGAAAGACCTTAGTTGTTTATCATATGTACTTGATGCACACTGTGTTTTAGATCTGCAAAACGTCCAGTATCAATCACCTATTGGAGCTCGAGGTACTCTACTCATTGGTGCTCGAAACACATTCCGTATTTAGGATTTTTGACGTTTCGATTATTCTTTTTTGTGTGGAAGGAAGAACACTTTGGAAAACGTAACGCTTATAACACAAAAAAAGATAATTGTTGCAATGTCGTTCAGCCTGCTCTATTTGTATTTCTTTTTATCATTCCATGTCAGCAGTATGCATGCTAATACCCATGCTTACGATAGGACTAAATAATTGGTATACAATAACCACCTTACAACAAATATATATATACCGATAGCATAAACTCAATAATGCATCAGATAGCATAGGCAATTCATCCAATGGACCGGTTTCGTTCTTAGTGAGAACTCTAGGTTCTGCCCAGAATTTCCCGCGAAAGGGATACGAGCCTGGGCACATTTACTAAAGGTAAGGCTATAAGTTGATATATGAATACAAACTGCCCGAGACATTCTTCGGTTTGTCCCGTTTCCGAAAAAATTCTGGACAGTACTTTATGAATTCCTAAAAAAGACGAAACCAGTCTACTGAAAGATTTTACCTCGCTGCCCGAAGCAATATTTAATTCATAGTGCCGATATATATATATATATATATATAATTTTAGTGGAAATATCTTGATTATATGTATATTGTCAGTCTGAACTCAATATTGCATAGTATAACGAATTTCTCCTTATTGGGATCTCATCAAGTACTGTCCAGAATTAGACATGGAATGGATACGAACCTGAACACATTGGCTTCAGTCTGTGACTTTATCCACTGTGCCACTCACGCTACATGGCACACTTAATTTGCAGTCGTACCAATTTAAATTTTATGATTAGCATTTCCTTCAGGCGGAACCTATTTTGAGTCTACTAATATCTGAAATTCTAACTAATCGCCCACAATCTGCCATTGTACAAACATATATTTGAGCCAAAAAATACATTATAACTAACATATAACGACACGCTAATTGTGTGCAACACTCGATTTCTGGTTTAGTCCGATAGACCATGATCAGAGCGAACAAATGGAGTTAAACGAAGCGAGCATGTAAAAATAATATAAAATAAACAGCTTATTAGAATCATTCATAAGAGGAATGCTCACTATATAAATTATTTATATCAATGAAATGAAAATAAGAGAATTAGGAATAGAATAATTTCATTTTAGATAGACGGCCAAAAACAATATTACAATTTTTCTAGTACACAGACGGAAATAACCGTATTATAGCTATTCCTTAAGTTGATACAATCTTGTAAAATGTCATGATCTCTGTTCATGTTTGCTTATTACCCCTGATTCATATAACCCCTCATTTTATGCCAATCGATAAAGCTTCATTAAATATTGATCTTGAAGAATTTTATTCAGCTGTTACAATCTTGACGTCACTTCAGGATATTAATTCAATTGATTCTTTAATTAATAATACTGCGCGTTGTCCATATTTTAATGCCGATCTACGCGCTTTACTTTGTGCGTTCTTGTTCGGGAGCGTATTGTTTAATATGTTTTTCTTATTATGGTTTTAATTTAAAATTCAGCTGCTAGTGTTCTTACTTTTCTAGTCAATTTGGAATCCGATAATTTCATAATTCTATGCCTTTCCAAATATTTTTTAATTCTTACTTTTGTCAAGCTACAATCCAATTTTCATGTCATATCCTGCGTTTAATTTTCTATCACTTATCGAATAACAATTTTTCATGGAAATACATTTCAATCTCTTCATTTTATCATCACGGTAGTCAGAAATTTATTTTAACTCGGTTTACTATCACTGATATTAGAATTCCCATTTGCTACCAAATTTTCAAATTCGACTTCCCTTTTTTCCTTTTTTTTGTCCTCGATCTAACAATAACGAATTTATCGACTCCACGAATGTGATGGATGTTGATTAAATCACTGAGCTTTTCAATTAAAGAAAGTAAAAATGGGATATCATTGAATCTACCAAACATAATATATTTGAGTTAAAAAATGCTTGTAAGGTAGAAGACGCCGTTCGCAGTTGCGTATAAAGTTGTGCTACTCAAGTGTATATTCAATAGTCACTCATCATTAACTTCGCGCATTGGACTTAAAGTTTATTTGACACCAGAGAAGTCTCTTGTCATTTAAGTGCTAAATTTCGAGCGGCCATATAACTCATGAGAAAGAGAAAGTTAAACTTCTCGCGCTTAATAAAATCATCCGTTAGTAGAAGAAAGCATTCTTGTTGTTGGTTTTGCTGAATTCAGTCGAAACGTATGCGTAATGAGAAGGCAAAGCTAATTTGTACTTTTGCGTTGGGTTTAGCGGATATCTTAATGTGTGCCATACAAGGCTAACTGTTTATAAGGATTTATTGAATCCGAAAAGCTTCAGCTTCAAAAATATAAACCAAAACGATCCGAGCTGTCCGATGCGAAACGATATTGTGGTACAAACAGATCGTAATAAAGTATGGTGCACACACTCGTAGAATTCTGTATTGTAGTTCGTGTATACAACATAAGGACTTCTAAATTATACAACGTACATATTTTATTTTCATGTTTGTTTTAATGTTTACATATTAAACGCACCGAAAGTAATCTGCAACATAGGTCTACAGAAAGTTTATTTACTTAATATTTGTTCGATATTTGGAAATATGTAATTCAGCCAAATGATTTGATCAATAGTCACCTAACATTTACAAAAGAGATTTTGTTGATAGATAAGGAGGAAATTAAAATAAGAGCCATAGTTTTAAATTGATGTGCACGTAGTAGAATTGTTTAGCCGTTTTTCAAGACTAGCATATAAAACAAACATGTTTAAACTGCGACGACCGATGCAATATTTTTATGTTTTTGGTTGCACGATAATACCAGGACGCACATAAATAGTGTGGATATATCGTACTCAGAGATCACCAACTATTAAACAGTTAGTTTGTGTGCTAACGGCTAAATTGCCCGTGAGCAACCAAGACCTATCTATTGCGTCTGGCACATTGTGTACATTCATTCACTAACCATTCACACTAAAGTTTACTGCATATTAAAAACATACATATGTCTATATGCTTTGTATATTCTTTTATTTATATACCACCATTTTCAATTTAATGCTATAATTAGAGTAAAACTAAGTAAATTAAAACGTCACCAAAACCGTGATGAAATCCTACTTTTGATAACATTGACTAAAATTTAGGATTTACAGCTCATTCCCGAAGTCACTTTTAGCAAAAACTAGACGTAATGCATGGATTTATTCTTCACCCTATGGTCCATCGACGGCGAACAAGAAAATATCGATGACATAACCGTTACGACCGATAAAGACTGTGCGAACGAAATTTGAAATTAGTGAAACTACTTCGAACAAGCCAAATTCTTATAATCTATATCTGCCAAAGAGTAGATGTCCGTGACTACCCAGTCAAATTCAATAATTGAAGTTTCTGCCTATTCCATTGATGCATCCGAAGTCAATAAGCTAATCTATGTGTAAAATAAATATCTTATCAAAATAACCATAGCTGTTATTATAGCTCACATTTCAAGCTGACATTAGACCCCAAAGCTAAGACTATCGCAGGTGTAGGGATGTAAACACCTACTGAGTCTAACACATCGGTAGTTAGAACAGTTATTTTACCTCGTCCAACAGTCGCACATGACTTTGCCGATATAATCAGTGCCAAAAGGATAGGATTGAAGACAGGAGTAGAACAACAGATAGAATTGGTGGCTCCGTTGCCTTGTTCACCGAAGGATCAACCATTGGCACAACACAAGCAACAGGTTGCTTTGTCCGAATTTCACCAATTGCGCGAAGAGGGGATTTGTAGAAGGTCAAATTCCAATTTTGCTTGCCCAATAGTGGTAGTTCCCAAACCTGAACCGGGATATAATGGGATATGAGGTTTATTCAACTTTAGATCTCCAGAAAGCGTACTATCAGATATCAATGGAGGAAAGTTCGATACCACTCACCACAGTCAGATTTCCAGGAGGGGGATCGCATGAATTTCTTCGAATGCCCTTTGGTTTGAAAAACGCCAGTCAGAATTTCCAACGTCAGACGAAGAACAAGGATTACGTCTATTACTAGACGCCTTTTTTGAGGTGGTGTATGTAGAGGAAGATATTTCTTCCGACATAAAAGTATTACTTTTGTCAGAACACTGTTTACACGCTGTGTTACTATGTAAACGTAGTACTAAGCAATAACATTTCTATAAATGTCTAATTATTTTAGTAAACAAATAACGGTGTTAACTATGTAAGAATTGTTTGTTAGAGAGTTGTCTGATCTGTTTGTTGGACGCAAAATTATCTCTGTTAACTTGTAACAGCTTTCTGGTTTTACCATTACTATTTTGATTTTAGTAATAAATTTGTGTTACAACGAGATCAGATTATTTATTTGTGTGTATTAATTATTGCAATTAACATGGAGGTGTTCCAAATTAGATGATAATACCGCATATATGGATTGTCCGGCCCTGGTATCTGAGAGGCTCTCTTATGGTGGTGACCAAAGGGCCTCTACACACATATATACTTTTAAGTGCTCTTTGTTTACACAAAATGGACAAAAAAAGAAACTTCCGTTCAGAAAGAGTATAAACACGTTTGTGTGTAATACGCTTCAGAAAAAGTAAATGATTTAAAAGCTCTTTCTTATTGGGGATCAGGTACTTATCGCAAAATAAAAAAATATTATTCATTTCAACGATTTTATAAAACATTAAGAGATAAATGTTAATTAAATTACTATGAAACAGCAAACAATTACCATTCCGTTATCATCCGAAGGTATTACACCGTGCTGAACACCTGGAACATTACGTCTAAATTCATTTATAGAATTCTGTGGAGTCACATTATCGTTTACGGAAATAGAATTAGAAATGTTTATATCCGGAAAAGGATAATGTCGATTTGCCTCATTCATAGTATAATAACTAAATATAATGTAAAAAATTAATATTTACAACTCATCCACGTTTATAACTGTACATAGCAAATTAAAACAAGAGATATAAAATTCAGTTCCAGAATTTAATGCAATTGAGTAAAAATCCAAAAATTCTACGCAAATAATATTTAACAAACTTTCACAGACTAAGTGGAAACTTTAGTGCTCGCCTTGAAAACATCCGTTTAGGCATATGTTGAAGAAGTAACGACACTAAGATCTGTAACGACACAAATCAATCGGTGACATATTGCGTAAATAAAATTCAAATCTATTTACGTTGCACCAATGAGAAAAAAGAAAATTGCCGTTTAACCACGTTAAACGACGTTTAACCAATAGTATGCAAGCACACATTGCATGCTATTTAAGCACGGTAATTTACCATGCAAGTCAGTTGTGGCATTTGCATTCTACCTGCTTCGCGTATTTGCTCGATCGGCTGTCAGCGCATATTGCACTTTACCGGTTGTCAATCCCTACTCGTCTTGATGCGAGATACCAGAGAGACGAGCCAATTGAGTGCAGGACCTGCATGACACCATACACAACGCGATCACAGCTCAACCACGGGAGCCAAAACTCAACCAGAGTCCACCCAAGGCTCTAGGACATCTTCACTTCGGAAGACTTCAAGCGAACGTATTACCTGGCCCTCTTAAGGGCCCCCATATCAGCAACTAATCTCTATTCAGAGCACCTTAACCGAGTTTGTAACGTCGTACGGCATTTACTTGAAGCCGGGGCGTTTACAAAATTGGCGACCGCGCCAGGATAGTGATTATTGTTCTGATTTTTTTGGTATAAATAAAATTGACTTCCTTTTTCATTTATTTGGGATAAATCATGGTCATCTGTTGAATTTTTTGGGTATATATATATATATTCGTGGTGTGTATTGGAGGATATAATAATAGATTGACATTTGTGTTTTCTTTACCGTGATTGTGCAAATCTATTTGGGATAAATCGACTAACATTCGCGTTTTCTTTACACCCTGATCCTGGCTTTTCTAAAATTTTGTTGGGTATATATTCGTGAATTTGTGGTGTGAGCATTCAAAGGCTAACGAGGCCTCTGTTCGTCTTCCCTAAAGGAAAATTTCAAATTTTGGAAGCAGTGTGTTATTCTTGCTGTTGAAAATAATAATTCATTGGCAACGGGCCCTTGTTTGTCTTCCCTACGGGACAATTTCAATTTTTGGAAGGAGTGACGCTGTTCTGTGTTGAAATAATAATACATTGTCATCAAAGGCCATCGGGGCCTCTGTTCGTTTTTTCCTTTTGTACTGGACAATATCAAGCAACAGTGGAAGCTGTTTGTGGGTAAGCGTTTCGTTATATATTTATACATTTATATATACATTTTCATATTGCTTATAAATTTATGCTTTTAAGATCCCGTAAGATTGTTAAAATGTCAGGTCCAATTTTAGATATTGATGTTCCTGTTTGGGATGGAGATAGTGAGCTATTCTTTATGCGCGTAGACTCCGCTTTCTCCCCGTTTCCTGATTATGACAGTCATCAAAAACTGTCAAAGGTTTTTGCTAAACTACCTTCTGAATTGCAGCGACGGATTTATCCTAAGCTTGAGGCCATTAGGAAGCTACCTAATCCCATTTTTGGCCTACAAAACGAGGTAGAATCCTTGCTTGGACCCACTGAAACTGAGCAGATAATAAACAAATATGCGCAGTTAGATATGCCAAATCTTGGCCCCATAGAAATACTGAGGGAATTACGGAAACGTTGGTATAAAACCAACATTTCTGACCATGAGGCTAAGGTTGTTTTTATTAACAATCTTCCCCAAACATTAAAACTCTTTGCCAGACAGCTCCCCAACACTCTCTCTATAGATGACTTATCTGAGAGATGTGAGTTAGAATATAGGGTTTTGGAACCCAAAGTGAATCCATCACCCTTTTCTTCACCCCCGCAAGATGATAGAATCTCCTCCTTAGAGAGAACAGTGGCGAACATGGCCAAACTTCTAGAAGGACTGGCCATTACCAAATCGGAGATAAATCATGTGAATGCTCGACCAAAATTCGTTTCCAAGTCAAATTATAATGGTAGGCGGCGATCGAGATCTCCGCAATCATTTAATAAATATGCCCCAAAGAACTGGTGTTATAACCACCAGAAGTTTTTTATGCTTGCCAAGTTTGTCTTTGTCGTTCCGAAGAATTTCCGAATGAGTGCCAATTTCCACAGCTGACGGAAAGGACAACAGACCGCAGGTACAAGGGTGCATCAGCATCGGGAAACGTCTGGCGCAGGAAGTAGAAGACCGTACTTTCTGCACATCAACAGCATCAACGGCGCGACAGGGAAGAAGCCAACTACAATCCGACATCCCTGTCGACTCTTTTCGTCCACGACGAATTTTTCACATAGAGAACCGAACAGACAATGCCGGTTGCAATCACCAGCCTACTTGTTTGCATGACCCGGCCAAACAGCCAAACGAACTTCTGCACCTTCTTGATTTCAAAACTGGCGAAGAGTACATCGTAGACACAGGTGCGGCAGTCTCAGTTCTCAAAGGTGATTCAATGGCCGAGATGTCGCTAGGCGTTCTTCTCGCAACAGCTACAGGCGAGCCCATACCAACTTATGGCTGCCAATACCGCACACTCAACATAGGTCTACGACGTGAATTTTCCCACAACTTCATCATTGCCAAGGTCTCACATAATATAATAGGCCTTGATTTCCTTCTAAAATTTCGGCTCATTGTTGATCTTGCCAATCAAAAGATCATCGACCCTTCCACCGGACTTGAACAAAGCTTTTGGACACTTGCCTCCGAGCGTTTGGAGTTACAGGTCATTCAGCCAACCCCAGTGCATCATTCAGCAGAGATATCAGCAGCTCTTCGAAAATACAAATCGCTTTTTGATCTTAACAAATCCGATCTGCGAGTCTCCAACACGATGCATCATATCGTCACAGAAGGACAACCTATTGCACTAAAGAAGCGACCACTGGCTCCTGCTAAGCTGAAAGCTGCCCAAGAAGAATTCTCAAGGCTTTTGGAAGAGGGAATCATCAGACCATCGAAAAGTTCATGGGCGTCACCACTGCACTTAGTCTCAAAATCAAACGGATCGTACAGAGCCTGTGGAGACTACCGTAAGCTAAATTCAGTGACAAAATCTGATGCATATCCTATTCCAAATATCAACACGTTACTTGAAAAACTCAACGGCAGCAATTTCTTCTCAGTGATTGACCTCAGACAAGCGTACCATCACATACCGGTAGCACCAGAGGATATCGAGAAAACTGCAGTCATCACTCCATTTGGCCTTTTTGAATATCTTTACATGCCTTTTGGACTTAAGTGTGCTACTCAGACATTTCAAAGATTCATAGACAACATACTTCGCGACGACTCTGCTTATTGTATGTCATATCTCGATGACATTATGGTATTCAGTCCAGATCTAGAATCTCATGCGAAACATCTACGAAATGTCCTCTCACGCTTATCCAACCACGGACTCAAGATCAACTGTGACAAGACGCAGATTGCAACTTCATCCGTCGACTTCTTAGGGCATCGTATCACGGCCCAAGGTATTCAACCGTTGCCGTCAAAGACGAATTCAATCAAGAATATCAAGTCACCAAAGACTTTGAGCGATTTGCAGAAAATCCTGGGAGTACTAAACTATTATCGCAAGTTTCTTCCAGGCCTTTCAAAACAACTTTATCCTTTGTGCAGGCACCTGCGGAACCGAAAAGGACTTAGCAAGAATTCCATCATTGCTTGGTCATCCGAAGACGAGGAATTACTTCGACTTGCCATCAACTCGTTAGCAAATGCCACAATGCTAACGCATCCAGATTTCGAAAAGCCATTTCTACTCACGACAGATGCTTCTGAATTCGCTATTGGAGCCACTTTGGAACAAGAGATCGACGGAGTTCGGAAGCCTATCAGTTTCTACTCGCGTACTCTCCAACCAGTAGAAACGAGGTACGACACTTTCGGCCGTGAACTTCTCGCCATCCACGACGCAGTGCGCCATTTTATCAGCATCATTGGCAGTAGCAGATTTGTTGTTTTCACAGATCACGCACCACTAGTTAGCGCACTTCGAAACGCAACTTCATCTATCGCCAAGTACCCTGCCAGAGTGGAAAGACAGCTTTCTCGTCTAAGCGAATGGCAATTTGACGTCTTTCACGTGAAGGGCAAACAGAACTTCATTGCAGATGCCCTGTCTAGGCCAGACGTCTCTCTACAACCACCTTCGCCGTCACCATTCACTGTCAACTCCGTGGCACTCAGTGAACCTGCACTAACGCCAACTCTCCTGCGAACTGAACAACGCGGTGACATTCACATTCAAAGATCAATAGCCCGTCACCCAACCAAGTTCATATGCCGTCTGTGGGAAGGCTTACCAATTGTTTACTTCACGGGTACGCAGCCCAACAAGCCAGTTCTGCCGACCAGCCTTCAGAGGAAGGTTTTCGATTCAATTCACTCAATTTCTCACCCAGGAAGCCAAGCGACTGTCCGACTTCTTACAGATCGTTTCTGGGGTCATAGACTTAGGCAGAATGTTAAACGATGGGTCTCAGAGTGTGCAATTTGTCAGAAAAACAAGATCACACGACACACTCGTTCTAGGTTGCAACATTTTCGGTCTACTTCTCGCCTAGCCATCGTCCACATCGACATAGTTCATCTGACAAAGGTTCAAGGTTTCAGCTACCTTCTAACTATGATCGATAGATTTACACGGTGGCCTGCGGCATTACCTCTTGGCACCATTTCTGCAGACGAAGTAACTAACGGTTTTATCTCTGCATGGATATCCAATTACGGTGTTCCCAATGAGGTCATCACGGACAGAGGCACTTGCTTCTCATCTGATCGTTTCAAAACCACCTTGCGGTACATGGGATGCATCTTACGCCAGACGACTGCCTACCATCCCCAAGCTAATGGCATGGTAGAGAGAATGCATAGGGAACTCAAAGCAGCTTTAGCATCCTCGTCCATTAATGGCAACTGGGTCGATGCACTACCTTTAGTTCTGCTGGCCATGCGTTCTCGTACTCGAGAATCCATTAAAACGTCTGCGTCACAACTCTTGTATGGCATGGATCTACGCCTGCCTAGTCAGCTCCCACGTCTACTACCGGCACAAGATGACCCACAAAACGAAGCTACCCGCCTTCGACTTCATTTCGGTAACATGTCCGAACAGCAGCCGAGACACACGCCTCGTCCAGTCTTCGTTCACCCACAGCTCCACAGCTGCAAGAGAGTACTCGTTCGCAACAATACTGCTGTTGCACCACTACAACCCAAGTATCGCGGTCCTTACCCGATTTTACTAAAACAGCCAAAATACTTCATCATTATGCAAGGCGCTACACCGACATCAGTAAGCATAGACAGGTTAAAACCGTTTATCGAACCACCTGATCCTGAGAGCGTTCAACCTTCTACACACGTCTCAGGCTCCGTCTGCCCACAATCTCAACCTGCTTTGTATAACGCGTAATTAATTTTTTTTAAACATTAACATTTAACTATAAAATTTTTTTTTAAACTTTACGTTAATTTTTAGTATTTGTCTCACGTGGCATAACCACCTGTTCTTAGCTAACAATTGTGTAGCATTTTTGAACAGTTCTTTGGTATTATGCCACCTCTGAGGCAATGTTCGTATACATTTTTTTATGCAATTACCTTTGATTTTAATGTATATATATTTCACATTATAATGTACTTCTCACACATGACATTACACTGCCCATTTTGGTATGACCAGCTACTTAGTTGCTAACGTTTTCGTGTAGCAACACTAAGTAGTGATCAGCTTCATATCATGGTACAGGCCACTTTCAATGCATATCTCAACTTTATCCATTTCACAAAGACCACTACAAATGCCATGACCACAACGTCGAGCACTTTAGCTCCTTTGGTCGTATACAAACACTGACAACGATCCAACCTGCTTAGGTTTTTTATCTTAAACCTGGCAAATTCAGAGGCGATTTACCTCGAAATCTTCACGCTGCGGCTCCAAAAACTTACACTGCTCTATTTTGCCTCACGTGCTATGACCGTCCACTAGAGCTAACAATTTGTGTAGCAATTCCTAGTGGTTACCTGGCATCATATCATTGTTGAAGCAACCAACAAGCATATTTAAGCCCAGCACTTATGGTTCATCATATTTTTCCTTAACTTGGTTCGAACTCTGTCATGCATTTCTTATCTAGCCTCGCAGAGAGGAATATTTTTTCTTTTTTTTCAGAGAGGAAAGTGTTGTAACGACACAAATCAATCGGTGACATATTGCGTAAATAAAATTCAAATCTATTTACGTTGCACCAATGAGAAAAAAGCAAATTGCCGTTTAACCACGTTAAACGACGTTTAACCAATAGTATGCAAGCACACATTGCATGCTATTTAAGCACGGTAATTTACCATGCAAGTCAGTTGTGGCATTTGCATTCTACCTGCTTCGCGTATTTGCTCGATCGGCTGTCAGCGCATATTGCACTTTACCGGTTGTCAATCCCTACTCGTCTTGATGCGAGATACCAGAGAGACGAGCCAATTGAGTGCAGGACCTGCATGACACCATACACAACGCGATCACAGCTCAACCACGGGAGCCAAAACTCAACCAGAGTCCACCCAAGGCTCTAGGACATCTTCACTTCGGAAGACTTCAAGCGAACGTATTACCTGGCCCTCTTAAGGGCCCCCATATCAGCAACTAATCTCTATTCAGAGCACCTTAACCGAGTTTGTAACGTCGTACGGCATTTACTTGAAGCCGGGGCGTTTACAGCGTTTACAATTCTTATAAAATCTTTATAACTTTTTCGAATTGTAAG
>JAQBSW010009071.1:0-30651 GCA_029291075.1 Eudiplozoon nipponicum | reverse complement strand
TATATATGTTTTTATACGTATTGACATGTATTTTATATATTGATATAAGGTGTGACTAACGTAATAAATAAATATATAATAAGAATAGAAATTATTCATATTTAATAATTATCAATGGTCCTTTTTCTCTCTCTCTCTTTTATATATATATATATATATATATATATATATATATATATATATAAAGGTTTTACGATATTATATTTAGATATATATGTATATAGATATAATGAATTATTTTAGTCATATGAGCAAATATTCTTATGCAATTATTTCCAATAGTTGATTAACTTCGCAATGTGCTTACGATTAGTTTTTTGAAAAACGTTAGTTGTCCAGGCTATCTCTATCTTTCTCTCTTTAATCGTTCACCTAAGCGTCGATATAATATTCACTCTCCATCCATCTACGTTACTTGCTGCTCCATATTTGAACTAATTTGTTGCTATGTGCGCAATACCTCACACACCATTGTATACATTAGAGTTCCCGGCTTTAAATAAAATACAGTATATGACAGTCAAGGTTTTAGTTTTAGCATTTTTAAATTTTGATTACCGTGACATAGTAGCAATACAGTTATAACAAATAACAAAAGGTTCGATACTGTCTCTCTCCCCTAAAATATTCTGCATACGAGATGAGATGAGGTATAGGTGAGGTAATGATTGGTCTGCTAATTATAAAAAGTTATATATTGAGTTTAGTTACTGAGACAAATTCTATGATTAAAATAGTGTTGAGTCAAATATATATAAATAGAATGGTTTTGGAACGAGGTTACCACATTTGCTTAAATCTGCTATTGTGATCAGTGTTGTGTTGCCTGATGATGGTGCTGGAAAGTAGGCACCGAAACGTCGCCAGTAAACAAAGATGTGATAGAACCGCATTTCCAATTGAAGTAAAAATGAGTCAACCCGATCAAAGACAAAACAAAATTGGAAATAGTGACAAATCGGATCTTTGTGTAACTGCCCGTGTACAGCTATTACCCGCGTACGCAAAACGCGGCATTGATAACCTGAATGCTTACACACCGCAAAATATTGAGTTCAAATCACTGTTTTATTTGTTTACAGTTAATTAGCATTTTGTTTTCTTTGGTTAATGGAATTTTGTTTGTTTAGTAAGCTATAAAATAAAATTCTATTTGTTTACATTTCTTCATTTTGCGGTCAACAAGAGCATGCATTTCACTTTTTTGCATTCTGGCATTAGCAGAACACGTTTTTGGCTCTATTAGAACTACGGTAACGAATTTGGAGAATTCAGTTTGAGGAATTGCAAGTAAGTTTTCAATTTTTGTAGTATATATCAATCAATTCATGATAAATTCAGGTTTTGCATTTATATTATGTAGACAACACAAGATCAAAAATTGAGGCAGAAGTAGGACACATTCTTGAAGTCAAAAGATAATTTCCGAGCATCGGGGCAATCCAATTCAATTCAATTCAATTCAATTCTCTTCTATTCTATTGTGAAGGATTGTGTTCGGTTTCAGTTATCTGCAGTTAGTCCCGATGTCAGAGAGCCCTCTCTATTTCGGTTCGAGTTCCATCTGGATTTGTCTTACAAAATATAATATCTTGAATTGATTTCCGAGAGCACATACATTTTATCTTCGTACTCTTAATGTATTTTAACAAGGCTACGTTTTGTTTTCACTCTAGCGAATTTGAATAGTCAGGAACAGGCGGTTTAGTCATTCTGTTTTCGTGCGAAATCTATTTCTAGATTCATATGCCAGTGTGCAGTGTTGCGGAAGCATACTCTTTCCAATTGCCCACTATATAAAAAAAAACTAAAAAATCGTTTTTAGGGGTATTTGTATTAATCTTGAGGAAACAAGGCTTTAATATATGAGTCACAGTTTTAACCTTACAGAATCGATGCTGCGTAGTACAATGCTTGCATGGTAAACAAATATATAAGCATTAGCCTGAATATTGTTACATGTGATTACGTTTACAATATATTTGTAGGTTTACAAACAATCTCAGTTTTTCATACTATTTAATATACTAATCTATTATAACTTCTTTCAGGTAAATACACAATATGTGTCACTTATGTATAACGATGAACCTCTTCCGAGACTTATCATCAGTAACGCAAAACGCATATGACTATTCTTTGGCTAGCGTGCGTTCAGATTCGTCGTTTAGCACTCACAACGGAGAATCAGGATTACATGGTGGTATGGCAGTTGCAACAGATGTTTTTCCATCCTACCACCATGGGCATCTCAATCATGCTCATATGCATCATATTGAACATAATAATCAGAAGTATTCGCAGCAAAGCTATGGCTGCTCCCATACGACTCTTGAGCCTCACAATGGGACACTGCCTAGTATTCGTGTGATGGATGTATGGGGCCATAATTTCAATGAAGGCATGCAATTAGTCCGAAAATTGCTTCCAGATACCCGTTATGTTGCCATAGACACAGAATTCCCCGGTGTTGTCGCGGAGTTATTCGGTGACTTTGCCAGTAACTATGATGTGGCTTATAATACTATCAAAGTAAATGTAGATATGCTGAAGCCCATACAGATCGGATTTAGTTTTTTCAATAAAAATGGAAAATGCATCGACCAAATTTCTACTGTGCAGTTTAACTTAAAATGGGATGTGAATTTCGAGATACACGCAGCTGATTCTATTCAACTGTTGAACAAATGTGGTGTTGATTTCAACAAGTTAACATATCACGGCATTGAACCACATATGTTTGCAGAAACTCTCCGTACAAGTGGTCTTATATTTAATGATGAAATAACATGGGTTGGGTTTCATAGGTAAGTTGTTAAATTTATTCATGGTTAAGCGCTTACGATTTTGCGTACATGATGAAGCTGTGCACAAATTGGCCTTGCATGCCTGATGCGTATGAAGATTTTCAATGTCAAATGCAAATTTATTTTCCGAGGATTGTCGATGTCAAATCGATGATGAACGAGTACAAGCTCTTTAAAGGTGGATTGCAGAAATTAGCGGACGCATTAGGAGTGCCAAGATTCGGGGAAAAGCATCAAGCTGGTAGCGATGCTTTGCTTACTGGAGAAACTTTCTTTCGCTTTATTGAGGTATTTATAATTTTTATATTTCTTAGGAACATTGCAATGGAAAGCTAAAGCCAAATTTGTTTAATCTTGTTTATGGATTAACTAATTATCCCAATGGAACTGCAGCTGCTTTGCATAGGCGATATACAAAACGCACCCAGTTCGAATTGGAGGAAGTGATAAGACATAATTTGTCTGTATTGAATAATGCTGCTGCTCATATTGCTGATCATTCTGGTCTACTTTCAATGGAGATGGGAGCAGGTAATTTGCGGATTTATTTATTATATTAAATTTGAAGAATGGTGTCTATTATAAATTAATTTGACAATTTTATTTCCATTAAATGGCAGTTCATTTGTATACAAAAGTAATGTCTTTTGCATTTTTAATCTGCAGGCAGATTTGATTGCTGCTTGATTTGTGTATGAAGGTTAAATAAATTATCTAAATTTTCGATAGTTACTTGTTTATTAACTAGGTTTTAAGTTGAATCTAGTTTTGTTTGTTAAGTGCACTGATCAGTTATCGTGTTTAAGGGTTCCGCCGGTACTTCAATAAAGGAAAGTCTGTGTAACTTTTTCGCCTCCATGTTAAACATTTATATAATTAAACGTGCATTGATTGCGCGGGCGGTGATAGCAATTTTTATAATTTTTAACTTTATTAATAATAATTTCCTTCCAAATGCAAAAAAGAACTGAATTAATTTTAAATTTTGTTTTCGTATATTTTTGCGATTTGGTTGAATAGTTTTATATTTGAATAAAAACTTTTTGAAATGAAGCGAAACATTAATGAAAGAATGACACAACATGCGATTTAAACATACAAAAACTTAATAACAACATTTCATGAATTTGGTCGACAAGCTTAAATGTAATAAAGATACATTTATGGAAAACCTTGAGAATAAATTTATATTAGATAATTTGTTGCTGCTGATCAATACTCTTCAGGCAAGCCATCATATCCAAGTATGTATTAGGTGTTGCGAAACTAGTAACAAATTAGTTCAGTTGTGATCGGAAGGATAAACCAAAGGCAGCATGAACGGAAGGTATAATCTCATGTACATTCGTTTCGTGCTTACTGGCGACTCATCAGTAGGAGCCGGTATTACGCCCTTTATCCACTATATATTTGGTCAAAGAATGTGTAATAATAGGACGGTGCAATCTCCTAGACGAATGTGTAAACCTGCAATAGTGAAGCTAACATCATCTTAAGTCAACGACAATGCGACTTCAACGCTAACACACACTATGTAATATATATACCGAGTCTGTAAAGGATACTAACACTATAGTTATTGTGTTAGTAACCGATAACTCAAGAGAACCGCTCATATGATGACAATTTCAAAAATCGCCACATGTGCTTATTGAGATTCCCACATCAAGACTGCTCAACCCGAAAACATGCACTTATGGCATCAAGCTGGGCGTCCGCATCTCTATGTATACAAATGAATACAAACAATAAAGACGCGAGACAGCATAACCAAACTCGGTATATATATTATATAGTGTGAGTTAGCGTTGAAATCGCATTGTCGTTGACTTTAGATGATGTTAGCTTCACTATTGCAGGTTTACACATTCGTCTAGGAGATTGTACCGTCCTATTATTCCACATTCTTTGACCAAATATATAGTGGTTAAAGGGCGTAATACCGGCTCCTACTGATGAGTCGCCAGTAAGCACGAAACGAATATGCATGAGATTATACTTTCCGATCATGCTGCCTTTGGTCTATCCTTCTGTTCACAACTGAACTAATTTGTTACTAGGTTCGCAACACCTAATACATTATTGCATATATATATTAGTTCTTTGCAAAAAACAGTATTTAACTGTAAGCCATCATATTACTGGCGAAATATTGAAAAAACTTGTAACAGAAACAAAGAATAGAAAATCATTGGTAACTTTTCTTTGTTGCTTAGTAAGCTCGAACATGAAGAAGTTACTTTACAACGTGCAAAACGGTGCTTATGGAGAGTCAACTCATTACCAAATATACTTGAATCTTCATTTTAGAAAATTTTACTACTCCCTACAAAACATAACAAGTTTCTTCCACACAGAAGACAAGGTAACGTACTTCTGCCATTTCAAATCTGGCATAAAAATTTTAATGACTTTTAAATAACTACAAACAAAATGAACACAAGTCCAAATGAGAAATGGAACCGACAAAACTCAAGCCTAAATCATCTGCATTCATAAAGTCTTTACATTCAACAATAAAACTCTCAAACAGATTATGAAAAGAATACAGCTAATCCAAAATCCAACGCAATAAAATATCAAAAGTAAAATTAGTAAAACTCTGATGCTAAATTCAATAAAACTGAAAGAAATATGACTTGGTTGTACTAATTTCAAAAATAAAACATAAAATCATTAAGACTACCCGTTATACCAACTAACCATTCCAATGAATATGCATATTTATAGACAGCACTAAGTACTCAGAATCTTCTACATAAACTCAATCTGTAGGCAACCAAAACAAACCCCGATTGCAATTGGAGCTCGTCTCATTTAGATCAGTTCCAATGTAAGATACAGTAAAACTACCTTTACTATGTCTAATTGCTAGATCGTACGCAAATAAAAATTTCCTTTGTGCATTATTTAAAATTTTTTGCTAAAATGGCGCCTAACTTCAAATTTAGCTATATGTCTAAATATCTAAATAAATTTTAATTTTTCTATCTATCAATATATATATATATATATCCATTTATTTATCTATATATTTATGCAACCACTTATTCATCCATCTATTGTTATATTTATATCGGTCTATCTATCAATCTATCTATCTACCTATTTAGATATCCATCGATATGTATATCTATCTATCTATATATCTATATGTTACAATCACTAACGTTTATCATCGGCCATTTCTTCAGGTCGATCCTAACTGGATTGGATTTAGACACGATGGTTCCGAAACTCCTCAGCGATATGCCATTATTTCATATAGAGTATCAACCTGGTACAAAGCAAATATTGAATTAGAAATAGGTAATGTTCATCAACTACGCGGGTTCAGATTTGATTTACAGAATATCTTTTGAAACAAATTTCCATTTTCTTGACTTCAGCGGATCCTAAGAGAAAATGGATTTATAGATTGAGGCTCTAATTCCAAGTAAAAGGATGTATGCATTTTTGATAGTTTGCACCCTTCTTTCTTCTGCAAGTGAATTTTTTGGACTGGTCAAATGGTAGGAGAATCTCTTCTCACATTACCTCTGTTTTAATCAATGGATCTGGAGAAGGGTGGGCCGAATATTATTGTTATTAATATTGCCCGGTGTCAGTTAATCAGTCATCATACAGAGAATAGCGTCGCTGAAAGGAAACTGGTCCGGTTTAAAATTAAATTGCGTTTTATAAACGAGATGGGCACTAGCTCAGTAATCAACTTAAATTTTCTGCCCACCAAATCTTCGAATGTTTACGCAAATAAATGTTAACTGAAATCCTGTTACAAAAGTTGGTCAGCTGGCTTTCATGTGGGAATTAGGGAATAGGATTTTGCGGACCAACAATAGATTTCTTTCTCACAATTGTACACATTGAACTAACATCTGCCTTTGCTTGTGCACGAGAGTTATTAATATGTTCAATTTATTTGTCAGAGTTTAATAAACCTGCTGGTATGCATTTTCTGAAATCATTCCTCAGAATATTGACTTTGCGCAGTTATGTTCGAAGTTTAGTTAAACTTGCTTAATCAAATGTTTATAAATAAGTGTGCTAACTAGTACTAGTTTTGAATCCATTCCCGATTTTCAATCTAATGTGTTTCGATATTGAGCTCATGTCAATCCATAGCAGATTAATCATATTTTGTGGAATTACGAATTCATCATAAAAAAGGCATTTTATAATTTGGGTATATTTTTTCCTTTAATCTTTTAGATGTACGTACCAAAAGCGTTCAACAATGACGCTCGTGACAATGTATTTATGGCTGAAATAAGATCTGGCAGTATATTCGAACCGATTGAGAATTCTCAGCCTAATTTTCACCACGAGATAGAGCACGCGCCATCGTCTGAGATCTTTATTGTTTTTGACGGGACAAATGATGATACTTTACACTCACCAACTAATCTAGTGATCGGTAATCGAATAGAGGAGCAAAGAAGTTATCATCTCCTAGTCTCGCCAGCTGTTGAAACATTTCACTATGGCATAGAAAACCCTACACTTGTTCAGGTCTTGTACGCGGAGGTTGCTAGTGCAGATGATTTTGCCACTGACCAACTGGAAACTTTGTGTACTCATCCAGATTTCCATGATAATTCCGATTAATTATTTGCAAAATATTGACCTCACGTATTCTATCAACGATAATTACTTGAGTCTTTACTTTAAACTGTTGTTGTTTTGCCAAATACAGTTGAAGTTACGATGTTACTTGTATACATTTTTTACGAAATTGTGGAATATGAAGCATTAAAGGGAAAATATGTAAAAGAACTTTTCGTATAAAGTACCATACAAAACAAAAACAGTTTCTTTCAATAACTTTCAGTTAAAAATTTAAAACTTCAAATATAATTGTGCGTTATTGTATATTTTTATTTAACTTATTTAAAAGAAATATGTTTATAATTGATGGATTTAAACTACTTCCTGCCCTTAAATCGAAGAAAATAATTCTGAGAGTTTACGAATTATTTTAAGGTATAATTATGAAAAAAAGAGCTAGGATTTTCGACGGTTTATAAATAAATAAATAAATAAATATATATATATATATATATATATAATTTCAGGCTTTCAGAGATTGCTAACAAGTTCAAAACGAATAAATAAAAATTTGAATTTTTGCGGGGTGCCAGCTTCATATTTTGCAATGCCGCGTTTTGCGTACGTGGGTTGCAGCTATGCACTAACAGTTTCACACAGATCCGATTGATCAACATTTCCAAGTATGCATCTGTTTTGCCTTCGATCAGACTGGGTGCGAATTCGTCACTTTCTTCCAAAGGCTTCACCATCATTCATGCTAACCATTGGAAATGCGGTGCTACGTAATCTTTGTTTAACAACGCATTTCCAATGGTTAGTATGAACGATGTAAAAGCCTTTGGAAGAAAGTGACGAATTCGCACCCAGCCTGATCGAAGGCAAAACAGATGCATACTTGGAAATGTTGATCAATCGGATCTATGTGAAACTGTTAGTGCATAGCTGCAACCCACGTACGCAAAACGCGGCATTGCAAAATATGAAGCTGGCACCCCGCAAAAATTCAAATTTTTATTTATTCGTTTTGAACTTGTTAGCAATCTCTGAAAGCCTGAAATTATATCCATTCACGCTTGATCAATCAATATTATACAAACATCATGACACTTTTTTAACAATAAATGTTTGCGCGGGTGGTGGTAACAAATCTTTAAATCAAGTTTGCGAGCTTGAAGTAAACACCAATCCCATTGTATTTAACCAGTCGTCGAATAACGTAACAAAACTACCGCCAGCCGAAACGCTCTGACGCGTTTTGACCTTCCTTGATCATCACCAGAGTACGACGGCAAACTGACTATCTAGGATCAAACCGCATTGAATACATATGAAAATCAAATTTAGATATGCGGCTCTCATCTCTAGCAGTCTCGCATACATTGAACTTGACTGGAAATGTCGGCTGCACAATTTCTTTGCAGTCACGAACATTAACTGTTTGTAGCCTTCGCCACATATACATATATAGGCAATACAATTTAACAATAATTGTTTGCGCGGGTGGTAGTAACAATTATTTAAATCAAATTTGCGAGCTTGAAGTAAACACCAATCCCATTGTATTTAACCAGTCGTCGAACAACATAACAAAACTACCGCCAGCCGCAACGCACTGACGCGTTTCGACCTTCCTTGATCATCATCAGAGTACGACGGCAAACTGACTATCGAGGAACAAACCGCATTGAATATATATGGAAATTAAATTTAGATATGCGTCTCTCACATCTAGCAGTCTCGCATACATTGCACTTGACTGGAAATGTCAGCTGCACAATTTCTATGCAGTCACGAACATTAACTGTTTGTAGCCTTCGCCACATATACATATATAGGCAATACAATTTAACAATAATTGTTTGCGCGGGTGGTGCGAAAAAATACTTTAAATCAAGTTTGCGAGCTTGAAGTAAACATCAATCCCATTCTATTTAACCAGTCGTCGAACAACAGATGTCGTAACCGCACACATGCGTGGAGTTGCAACTGCTACTTTGTTTGTCATCATGGCCCAACTTTGAAGTGCCTGAAGTCTTTATTCCAGGCCTCACTGAACGCTGGATATTGCACCGTATCTGGTAGTATCCAGCACCATAAACATGATGGTTTCATGTGGTTGCAACCCGGATTAAGACTCAGTTAGCTTGGAGAACCACCGCTTGACACGTTCCATTGTATCGAGGGGCATCTCACCCAGAATGGTTTGAGACTGTACAATTCCGAAGACACCTCCTGAGGCTTTGATCGGAAGTGGTCCAACACTCGTCTTTTAAATTATTCATAAGTGAGGTCGACCGGAAATTCCAATTGGACTGCTACTGCCCGGTCAACTAACACCTGGACAGCCACACGCACCGTAGGTTCTCATAATGTAAATTCTTGAGCTCGAACTGATGCTTCAAATTTTTCAAACCAGAAATGTGGCTCAATGGTGTCAACTCTTATGGCGTTCGAATAAAGCTCGTCGATTCGGTTGAAAACGACGGCAAATTTCTTTCTGATTCCTCTTCGGTTCGGTCGCCATTGTTGCGTCTACCTATATTCGTTGGCCGTGCACGCAGATTCCCTCGGTATTTTGCCTAATTCTACAGTTCCATTGTTCATTTGTGCATTCAGTCCTTGAATCAACTTTTCCAACCCATCAGGAACCATTTGTAAAGGTAACACATACACTTTAATTTTAATCAAGTATATATAGTATTTTGTTCATCATCATCATCATCATCATCATCATCATCATCATCATCATCATCATCATCATCATCATCATCATATACATCATATATCATATATATACTATTATATATATATATATATATATATATATATATATATATATATATATATAACGACTGATTTTTGGCTCAATAACTAATCAATAAAGTTCAATTTGTGCTTATTCAGTCAACTGTATTGCTGATGTTGCCTTGCCCGAATGCTTACTTGGCCATAATGGTTTTGTAAAGAGGTTTAGTTTGCCTCATTTCTGTGAGTTATTATGTTAAATGTACTCATGGTAGCTAGGTCTTCCTTCTCTCTGCCTCACTCACTTTGTCTCTCTCTCTCTCCTAAATCTCACTAATAATTTGTCTAAAATACTGTTTCTGTTTTCACTTATATACTTTTTTCACTCCTTATGGTTATATGGCAGTGAAACATTAGTCTTTTTAGACTTTCGTATGGCTGGACATGATGATGATGATGATGATGATGATGATGATGATGATGATGATGATGATGATGATGATATCTAGTCATCTAAATTAATTCAAATGGCGTTTACCAATTCATGTGTGCTTAATTTGTGCCATGTTGAAATATTCAAGTTGACATTCAGTTACATGTGTAATCTTCATTATCATAACTGTTACTTTTGGTATACGTAATGTACATATAGAAATTTATACGAAATAAAGTGATGACATGTGAATTAATTTGCGCTGAACACATGTTCCTCATACCCAAATAATAAATTTCTATTTTGGTGTTTATATATTAAATAAAATTTGCGGATTTAAGATAAATACCAAGTCCATTTGCTATCAGTCAAAAACCATAGCAAAACTACCGTAAGACACGCGCACTGGCACGTTTCGATCGTGTCTTCAAAACGAAAAATTGACTAGTTAGCTGTAGCATTAGTCAGCTTTTAGACAAAGAACGCACAAATGGTCCTATTTTGGGATGGTATTAATTCAACATACAGTCCTCGCAGAAACGCCCGTATCAGGACGAAGTAGGCAACATAATGATGGAAGCAGATTTGGAGCTGAAGTGAACATAAAATTATTAATATTTGTAAATTTGTTTTACTAAATCGACGCTCTAAAGTATATGTGTTACCATAACAAATGGTTTCTGATGGGTTGGAAACGTTGATTCAAGGACTGAATGCACAAATGAACAATGTACCTGTAGAATTAGGCAAATACCGAGGGAATCTGCGTGCACAGCCCAGCCAATATAGGTAGACGCAACAATGGCGACCGAACCGAAGAGGAATCAGAAAGAAATTTGCCGTCCTTTTCAGCCGAATCGACGAGCTTTATTCGATCGTCATAACAGTTTAAGCCCATGTTGGCACCATTGAGCCACATTTCTGGTTTGAAAAAATTGAAGCATCAGTTCGAGCTCAAGAATTTACATTATGAGAACCTACGGTGCGTGTGGCTGTCCAGGTGTTAGTTGACCGGGCAGTAGCAGTCCAATTGGAACTTCCGGTCGACCTCACTTATGAATAATTTAAAAGACGAGTGTTGGACCACTTCCGATCAAAGCCTCAGGAGGTGTCTTCGGAATTGTACAGTCTCAAACCATTACTGGGTGAGATGCCCCTCAATACCATGGCACGTATCAAGCGGTGGTTCTCCAAGCTAACTGAGTCTTTATCCGGGTTGCAACCACATGAGGCCATCATGTTTATGCTGCTGGATACTACCAGATACGGTGCAATATCCAGCGTTCAGTGAGGCCTGGAAGAAAGATTTCAGGCTCTTCAAATTTCGGCCATGATGACAAATAATGTAGCAATTGCAACTCCACGCATGTGTGGAGTTACGAAATCTGGCAGGAACGACATACCTTACTCGAATTCTTCGCGGTATAATCAGGAAGTTTGTGACAGACGGCAACAGACAGTGGCGTGGAAGCAAAGTCAATATATAAGTACACGAGCTTCGACGAATACATCGTCTAAGTGTCAGCAAATTCAATATAGTGCTCCTGGAGACCACTCAGTTCAATGGGGAAATATAATTCAGAATCTCCCAAATATAGGTGGTCGAGATCAGGGCAAAAATATTAATCCTTTGGAGGCTCAGAGAGGTAGATCGAGTTAAAACCAGCAGAACAACCTAAAAATTGTTCCGAATCAGTTGGCCTTCGAAGAAAAATAAGTATGGAAAACGTTGCCAAATGTAAGGATTTTAATTAAAGTAAATTTTTAGAACTCTTCAACGGACAGCAAGTAATAATGCAATTGAATACTGCAGCTGATGTGTCGGTATTACTATTGGCTTGGCCATTAACAACGTAAAACCTACGAGAGCAAGCTAATGTCAGGCAACAGGCGCATCGATGGTGGATGCGGGCGAATAGGACACGAAATTGTTAATAAAAAAAATATCTACCATACGTCATTTTTTGTAGCGAATACGCAAATACCCTTATTGGAACTTGATTTCATTAGAAAATGAGTTAAGACGATAGACTGTCAAAATAAGCGTATATGCATATCGAGTCCTGAAAGCATAAATTCAATAAAGTCTATATGTAACACTAAGGTGCAAGAGAAGACCAGTTGTCTTCCCGAGTGGTGGAAGAATTTTCAAACCAAATATAACATTATATTCCAACTGTCCGATTGCAGCGAGTGTCCAGGTCTGACGGTCAACCAGTTTAAACTATGGCTAGAACAAAATGAAGGCTACGAACCACCAAAAGTATATGGTACTCCTCAAAATAAATTGGCAGCAGTGACTCGAGCAACCCAAGAAATGAAAGAAGCCGGCGTTCTTGAACCGTCTTCATCGGGTTTTTGAGCAACGATGGTTTACGTTACGAAAAAGGATGGTTCGCTCCAACCGGCGGCTGATTTCCGGAAATAAAACTCAGTGACTAAACCTGACCCGTATCCCATGCCCACCCTGCGTGATATTTTCCTACAGCTAGCGGGATGCAAACGGTTTGCCGTACTTGATCTTAAACAGGGATTTTGGCAAAAAGGCGTGCGGCCCGAAGACCGATGAAAGTTAGCGGTGCAGGTAACCCAAGGTTATTTGCAATACAAATTAGTATGAAACGGCAGAGCACGGCATGAAATTATCATTTATATACAAACGTATGCCTCATGGTCCTTCCTCCCTCCATTTGGAGCGTCTTTTGCATCGCTTTCAGCCAGAAGTTTTAACTATTCATCTCCAATCACATATTTTTTCCGAAAGACAGAGAGCCACCTTGATACGCGATTTGAAATCAAAGTATTATTCAAGGACTTTATATAAATGAATATATATATATATATATCTGCCGTACGGAAAAACTGTTACACAGGGTAGAAAATGCAAGAAAACTCTTAATTCCCTTACGAGAATATCCACATGCAAGAGCATTATTTCCCATAGGTGCCATCCCATTCAGGATATACCAATTTCAATGCATTATTCAAACATTAAACAAACAAAAGTTTACCATCAAGACTTTTAATCATTAAACAAATATATTTATAAAACTAAAAGAGAAATAACAAAGAAATGTTATTGTTTTGGCCAATATGTTCTGTGAAATTGGATATGTTTTCTTCAAGTAATACAAGAATGTTAAACTGTGACGTCGGAAATTCTAACTGCACCGCGGAAAGCTCATAGTCTACCATTAACTGTTGATTTGTTCCATCTTCGACAATCTCGTTTATGTTTAATTGTGCCGGCGGAACTTGAAACTCTTCAACAGTTTCAGGATAAATTTCTGCCAATTTCTCTCTTTGTCTATAGTCAAAAGTCGCATTGTTGTTGTTTGACTGTGTCGCAGCTTGTTGATCATTAATATGCATTTTTTCATCCGCTGCCTGTTTTCGAACTGATCTTCCGCAAAATGCAATCGCGTTTTGTTTTGCAACCAGTTTTACAGGCGGTTGATGAACTTCTGCTGTCATTTTCAGAGCCATCTTAGTAAGTTCCATCTCAAACAAAGTTTCTGTTGTTTCTCTCTTCTGACGCGCAACTTCTTGTACGGTTTGTTTGTACAAAGAATTTGTTAACCTAAAAAATGTGCGACAGCTTTCATTATTCTATTATTATTTCAGTTACGTTTAACAAAAAAAGTTTATACACACACACACTCACATATATATATATATATATATATATATATATATATATATATATATATATATATATATATCATGTCCAGATTTTATAGTTTTACTGAAGTAACACGTTTACAGATTGCGTTGTAATTCGCAATATCGGTGCAATTTAGCATACCTTGAAATCCATTGTTTTGAAATTGAACTGTCTAGTTCTTCTACATTTCTCAACCAAATATATTGTTCGTTTAGTGCATAATACCGGCTCCTACTTATGAGTCGCTAATAGGCACGAAGCTAAAGTGTACGAGATTATTTTGAATCATGTTTGTGACTTTGATTTAAATAGTAGATCGATTTCGTCCCAATTGAGAAATTTCACGTACTGTCAAGAATGTCGCGGACATTGCCTGTACCTGGGCACGTCTGCATTGCAATCTCATGATCTATCCACCCAGTTTATTTGTATTGGTGTTCATTTCAATAATACATCTCCATGTAACGAGGTATCTGTTCGATAATGCCGGATCAATGAAGGTCACTCAATTCATAATATTTTTATGTCTTTTTGCATATTAATTTTAATGTTATATTGGTCAAGGTATAAATAAAGCCTATTTAACGAAAATACGAAGCAGATATTTGTAATATAATAATTTGCATATCTATACTCAACAAAATATAGAAACTCACTATTTTCTCTGCTAATGAGCTGCTCCGAAGGCGTAGCAATATACTCCTGCTTGGGACGTGTTATCGCAAGAAGAATTGCAAAGAAAATGAAAACATTTCCTTCACACTGATTTAGCTAAACGACTGTAAGCAAACAAAGCATTTCACTAGGAAAGACTCGTCACATGATCAAATTACTACAAGTGCCCTACGGTCGTATACAAATAAAATTTCCAATGTTTACAAATCCATTATTGCTTGCTAAAATGTAATTAAACCTTTAGTCTAAATTTCTAACTAATATATATATATATATATATATATATATATATATATATATATATATATATATATATATTCTTTTGAATTGCGAGCTTTAATAAAATTCATTGTTCCCTTCTTGTGTGCAAAAACAAAATGAAATTTTATCAACAAAAGATGGAAAACGTGTTAAATGACAATACAAAATTCACACGTCTAGACGACAAATCAGATGAAATAGACAAGGTGGAGCGCAAAGTGATAAATGAAATTAAGATTTTGACAGATGCCGGCTTTATTGATGAGGCCACTGCACAGAAGCTCAAGCCAGTTGGATCATTTACACCAATAATGTACGGATTACCAAAAACGCACAAAAGAGGTTGTCCCATGAGGCCAATTTTATGAATGGTAAATTCTCCGTTTCATGCACTAGCTAAATGGCTAGTTCGTTTACTTGAACCATTACGTAAACTACTAGGTAATCATTCGGTTGCCGATTCGTTTGAGTTTGTAAACAAAATTCAAGATATAAATGTTAAAAACAAGATTATGGTATCTTTTGATGTTACGTCTTTGTTTACAAATGTTCCAATTGATGAAACCATTGACATTATAGTCAAAGCGGTAGAACACGATATATTACCATCGCCGGTGCCAGGTCAAACTCTACGCAAGCTTATCTTATTATGCACGAAAGACGTACGATTTCGTTTTAATGGAAACATCTACAAACAGACTGATGGTGTCGCAATGGGAAGCCCCTTATCTCCAGTGTTGGCTGAGATTTTTCTAGGGCACCTAGAAAATACATCATTAAAGAGTGACAGAAGTAAATGTGCTCAATATATACGGTACGTGGATGATATATTTCTTGTACTTAAGAACAGGTCGCAATCACGAACATTGCTTCAAAGTTTCCACAAAGCACATAAGAATATCGGTTTCACGTCAGAGCACGAGAAAGATGACTGTCTGCCTTTCCTAGATGTACTATTAAAGAAAGAAACTAATGGTAAATTAAACAGAACAATTTACCATAAACCAACATGGTCTGCACAGTATTTGCATTACAGCAGTTTTGTGCCATTTCAATATAAATTATCAACAGTTCGTGGTTGCTTTTCAAGAATTGACAGGTTGGTTAGTCAAGATTCTAGAGAAAATGAATATAATAAAGCAATTAACGATTTAATGTCTAATGGCTATCCCAGACAATTAATTGAATCAATTATTAAAAGGGGAGTTAACCAGAAACAGACGTATTATGGGCCAGAAAAGAAAACAGTCTACCTAAACATCCCATTTAAGGGGGATGCAGTTTCCCGAATGGCACAAAAGAAAGTTGAAGCAGCATTGACACGCACATTTAATGCAGCCAAACTACGAGTGTTATTTAGGGTAACACACTTGCCTTTACCAGCAATCAAAGAGAAACAGCCGTTAATGTCGATATCAAATATTATTTATCAATATACATGCGCAAGTTGTCGATCAACTTACGTAGGCCGATTGACCAGACGGTTAATTACTCGAATGAGGGAACATTGCAACTTGAACGCCTGTTTTAAATCAAATGGTGAATACACGTCTGCTATTGCGCAACACATCATCGAAACATCGCACGTATGTTCTCCAGACGTAGCATTCAAAGTAATTACTAAATGCAAAAACAAAAGGGAGCTAGCCACATACGAAGCCTTATGGATAAACAAATTGCAGCCGGATTTATGTAAGCAGAAGAAGCACGTACAAGCATTGAGCTTGAACTGGAGGTGACGCACGCAATTTGATTGGTTTCTATTTTCCACACTCTCTCTATGTTCAAATATTTCTATCTTGTTTTGCTTTCCAATTTATATATAAAGATATGTTCATGAGTAGATATTTGAGAAGACCATGAGAAAGAAAATTTTCTTATATCTGATAAAATTTCTTTTTGTTTTTGCACACAAGAAGGGAACAATGAATTTATTAAAGCTCGCATTTCAAAAGAATATATATATATATATATATATATATATATATATATATATATATATATATACTCTCTTCTTTCTCTATATGATCCATGGAAAGTCACAAGTCAGGACGTATGACTGACTGCAGTTTTGCTATGTTGTTCAACGACTGTTTAAATACAGTAAAATTGGTGTTTACTTCAAGCTCGTACACTCGATTTTAAGAATTGTTACCACCACACGCGTAATCATTAACATTTTAATTGTATTACATATATATATAAAAATGAGGAATATCGTCAATTATCTTATTCAAATTGTGCTTTGAATAACAGGCTTTTCTGGTGCACAATGGCACATCCCTTTGCCGTAGCCACTTTGAGCATACTATAAAAAATGAATAAATTCACTAACCTGATTCAACTGATGCTGAACTTAATACACTCCGTTATTCCTCTCGCGTCCAATACCTGACATTTTACTGGAAACCAACCAGTTCTTCGACTGCTGAGAATAACAAGGCGCCAGAGCGTATTTGAACATTCTCTAAAAATAACGAATAACATCACCTACCTGATTCAACTAAAGCTGATTATAACAGACTGCGCCAGCGACTGCCAAACTATAACCGATCATTCCTGTCGATTACTTTAATCAATGTCCCGATCTTGATATAAACACTTGACCCATTATGTACATAAGTTTGTTAGTATAAACTAAGTATTGTATACTTACTTCAATCACATAATTTCCAATCAGTGTTCAGAGGAGAAAAAAGAGACTCAGACGTCGTAGAATTGCGGAACTGCTAATGCATCCTATAGTACATGCAGACGTACGATTTTATCATACGCATCTTCTAAGCTAAAAATGCTGAGCCCTCGAGTAAATATAAATGAACTTCAACTAAACTGACATATATACAGATCAATCATTCCTTCACATAAATAATGAAATTAATTACCGTTAAACCTTAATGTATAGACCATCTAATGTTATCAATCCACAAATATTGGGAGATTGAACAAGCTTACTTTCCATAGCGGCCGCTAATACCAAGATTCAGCGTATATTATGAATATTGCTCGGAGGCATAAAAATTCCTTAAGTATAAGGAGTGCTGACTTCAAATGAACGTCAGCACTTATTTAAATGAGTGGTGAATATTCCTTCAAGAAAAATAATAATCTTCTAAGTGTGCAAAACAAGCTTAATGGATTGAAAAAATTAAAATAAAAAGGGAATCAAGACTTTGAGAAATATGCGTCGAATATGGTTAAGTCCGTGCCAAGATTTCTTCCTTTAATATTTCAGACGACATCAAAATACTCAAAACGAAGCGTAACCGTCGATTTTAGAAAGCTGAAATTACTCATTTTGTTAAAAAACAATTTATTAAAAAAATATTTGACAAAAGTATTTGAAACGATATTCTCATTGCCATTTTTTATAAAGTCTATTAAAGAATCATAAATAAAATTGACATAGAGACCAGAAATAATAAAAATATATACATATGTACATAAACAGTTATCGGCGATATGTTTAATAATTCCAGCTTTGTCTGAAAATATTGTAATGTCGGAGAGCATGCACAAGTTAATTGTCGCAGCAACAAAATGTAAACGAAAATGCTTTTAATCGAAAAATATTTTAGTTAACTAAATGTTAGATAATGTGCAAGAAATGCTAGTTCACATAGTATATTCGCAAATGAAGTCTAGAATTAGCGATAGTTCCTCGTCTTCTTGACAGTTCTGCTTATTTTTTTCTTGTTGGTTGAAATAGGGCAATTCAACTTCCGTAAAAACAGCAACGCCTTCCGTTGCTTCTGTTTTATTCGAAGAATCCTCCAAAAGTTCTGCTGAATGAATTTGATCATCCTTAGAATTTTGGAATTCAGACAAAAACCAGTCCTAAATGAAGAGAAAGAAGAAAAACATTGCGAAATTTGCACAATAAAAATGTATAAAAATGAATTCCTCAACCAAATATAAGTTTTGCGTTCAGTTTTGAAATATAAATTCTCATCGGGAGATTTTGGCCGTCGCGTGAAATCTGGTAAAGAAATAATTATCATGGTCTTCCAAAACGAATTAAATCTTCAAATTTTGTTTAAGGAAACTATCGAAATATAACAGTTAACAGAAATTGAGATTTACAACAATTTTTGAACACCTGTTACTCCAGTAAATCCATACACTCTGGCCTTGGTCGATATCAGTTATCACATTTCGCGGTAAGCATGACATCATTCAATTGAATATATAACAGTTAAATACTGCTTGTTGCGGAGAGCTAATATATATATATATATATATATATACAAGTATGTATTAGGTGTTGCGAACCTAGTAACAAATTAGTTCAGTTGTGACCAGAAGGATAAACCAAAGGCAGCATGAACGGTAAGTATAATCTCATGCACATTCGTTTCGTGCTTACTGGCGACTCATCAGTAGGAGCCGGTATTACGCCCTTTAACCACTATATATTTGGGTGAAGAATGTGGAATAATAGGACGGTACAATCTCCTAGACGAATGTGTAAACCCGCAATAGTGAAGCTAACATAATATAGTCTATGACAAATCGACTTCAACGCTAACTCACACTATATAATATATATACCGTGTCCGTAGAGGATACTAACACCATGGCTATTGTGTTAGTAACCGATATCAACATTATTGTACCGAAAATATACATGGTACTAACACTGGTTTCCGAGTCGGTACATAGTACCAACATGATGGATATCAATTTATGCAATAGTTCATCGATACAGATTTACAACAATTTCGATGAACTATAGCATAAATTGATATCCATCATGTTGGTACTATGTACCGACTCGGAAACCAGTGTTAGTACCATGTATATTTTCGGTACAATAATGTTGATATCGGTTACTAACACAATAGCCATGGTGTTAGTATCCTCTACGGACACGGTATATATATTATATAGTGTGAGTTAGCGTTGAAGTCGTATTGTCATAGACTATATTATGTTAGCTTCACTATTGCGGGTTTACACTTCGTCTAGAAGATTGTACCGTCCCATTATTCCACATTCTTCACCCAAATATATAGTGGTTAAAGGGCGTAATACCGGCTCCTACTGATGAGTCGCCAGTAAGCACGAAACGAATGTGCATTAGATTATACTTACGTTCATGCTGCCTTTGGTTTATCCTTCTGGTCACAACTGAACTAATTTGTTACTAGGTTCGCAACACCTTAAGTATCGAATTACTCTAACTCATTTCAACCAAATCACGAACCGTTTAAAATATTTTAGAAGTTACTTCCAACAAATCAGATTTCTCAACAATCGACAGAGATATTTTGTAGTGAAATATTTCCGATGCTTGCACGCAAAACAATTCATAATGCTAGATTATTTAGTTTATTCCTAAAACGACGCAACCAATATCCGTTAAACCAACAGTAATCACATTTAAACTTATATACGAAATGGAGCATGATTACTACTAACATGATATTGTTACAGATTAGTCAAATACATAGTGTTTATCTCGTATAAGTCACCCAATTTTGAGAAAATTAAAGATTTATAGCAATGTGTATTTCGCATCATTCTGTGAAAAAAATTATTTACCTCAATATGAGGTAGGGAAATGTCTTTTGAAATTGTCTTTGGTGTCATCCCAGCCACGAATTCCGTGCAATCTTGGTTAATGCAAAACGTCCTTTCTGCATAAATCTGCAAGAATAAATGTGAAAAAACGTTCACAATAGTTAAAATGTCTGATGTTTTATAACAAATTCATAATTAAGTAAGGTGCGAATAATTTGTTATCACATTCTATGAATTCACCATAGAATAACACTACGTGGCAATTCAGGAATGGATTCACAAAACGTAAGATTAACAGGCGTGTTTAGATACATTCGAAGGAACAGTTTTCGACCACACATATTATTACGTGAATACTCTTATATCAGCTTTCCCAATGCAAAGAACATCAATTCCAAATTAGAAAGTATATTGGAATAAACTCTTATCTCAATTAACCGGTTTAATGCATTGTAATGAAAATTGAGCCCTTTAGGCACAAAAATAATACGAAACAAGAATATGGTTATTATGAATTCCTTCTGGTGCGACACAAAGTGTTTGCATCCACTGTCCACTTGATTATTCCAGATATGTCGACTTTCTCTTTCGGATGTCTTTTTCAATGAAAACACATCACACAAAAAATTTGACAAAAAATATGTCAAGTGGAAAGTTTAGTTTAAATTGTCCTATTTATACTTATTGTTAGATGTCTGAAGCCTAACTAGTTTTCACTAGGCAAGTGTACGTCAAATTGGGTTGTGCATATGTCTGCATGTGTACACTCGTCGAAATTAAATTATAGTGATTTAATAATAAATACTGACGTCTCACTGGATAAACGTATGTCATACCTGTGTGTATGAGTTCTCGTTTGTTTCTGATGGAGAAGTAATCAATTACTGTACGTGTAAACTCATCTCATTGAAATTACAGCGGTTTAGTAACATCTGAAGTTTCACTAGATAAACGTGTGCCACGTCCGGGTGTGTGCGTGTTTGTGGGCGTTTGCTTAAGACAGAACTAATCAGTTACCTATAATTAGCGGCACGTTTATCACTCATACAAGTGAAACTAAAATGATAAATTCCATTTCCTATTTGCACGTCAGACCTATTTTTATTATTAAAGAAATAAAATGGAAGAAGACGGAAGAAGCAGGTGGTACAGAAAATTCTTCTAAGCGTCGATCTTAACTGAAAAAATGTCATGGTTCATAAAGATACTATTTAATTTTCAGGAAACGCATATCAACAGAGTTTTAAGTTTCTTCGAAAAATAAATTCGGCAAATGAAGCGTCATCTGGACGATTAATTTAGGTGAATCCAATAGAAACCTCGACGACCAACAAATTTACGTGCAAGTAAAATGCGTACAATTGTGGAAAAACCCCAAATTATCATTAAGCGACGAGCATCACTCCCTTTTAAAATTGTTAATAAAATAAAAGAAAATGATAGCCAAATAACGTTTATAGAAAAAAAATAATAATATGACTTACCTGAGACATTTCTGAATACTCTTGATTTGCCGAAGGTCCTATAGGCGAAATTGGGGTTAAGTATGATCCAGTGGTCTAATTGAATTATCAAGAAGAAAAAGAAATATCTTCTTAACAAAACTGATCATATAGCAATAATTTCAATGGGGATACATTTATACAAAACAAAGGATTGATAAATTTCGTTAACTCTTAGGTGCATAGATTCGAAGATATTGTGCATTTGTTTACCAATCTGGAAAGAAATTGCAGCTGTACACATACATTTTAGTTGACTTGGATTCGTGCAGCCGACATTTCCAGCCAAGTAACATGATTTGCGAGGCAACTCCAAGTGGCAGATACGTTACGTGTGATAGATGATAGTTTTTCTTTGATTTGGGATTGGTTAGATGAAATAAATTTAGTGGTTTTCTCATACCCGTAAACTTTATTTAAAGAAACGTTATCACTCGTATTTACGTTAACTTGTTTCCATTCGACTGAATGTTTTTGTGATACGTTGCAAGTCGGCTACAATCTCATGCTGGTTTAAACATTGTATCTTTCACTCAGGTGCTAGCTCAATACAAAGGGCTTCGTATATGTAGAAGATATTTACCGATTTTGCTTTTTGTAGAACTGAGAAATTCGTTAAACTGATATTGTGCCCCATACTTGATATATATATATATATATATATATATATATATATATATATATATATATATACTGAGGATGCCACAGAGATTTCTTTTGCGAAAATTCAATAGAATCAAGAAGAAAAGAATATTTTGATACTGATAACACATTATTAAAGAGATATCAACAAGGACGTTTTGACTAATTTTAAGCACAATGATAGAATATATATGCCTAAATTCATCACTCTTTTTACGATTAAAATATTTCACGGATGGTCATATGGAAACATACTTACCTTCCCATGGGACGAGAAAGTTGGTTCCGGTGTAATATACAGCAGATCATGTAGCTCACTATGCTCCTGGTTTTCTTCTATCTGGACCTGTTGTTGATCTTGTTTGTCATAATGCTGCTGGTGATCTTGTTCTTGTTGTTCTTGTTGCTCTAGCCTTCTATGCTGCTGTTGTTGCTGTCCCTGCTTATCTTGTTGACGTTGTTTATGTTTTTGATGTTGGGGTAATGAAGTAAGATTAGGTGCGACAAACGATGTATGACCACAGCATCGAAACTTTTTTAAATGCGACTGCATCCATACGAAATCAGACGGGTATACACGCCAATATCCGCCTTTTCTTCGTTCATCACTTTTACGTGGAACCTTCTCAAAATGCCTATTTAACGACAACGTGTGTCTTATAGAGTTCTTTATCATACAAAATGAAAACCAAAACTAAATATTCAGTGAATGATGAGAAAATAATCGTGAAGTGCATGAATATATATATATATATATAAATACAAGAACGATTATTCTTAAATTTGTCTGTTCATCGAAGCGTAATCCCAAAATTTTAAACTACAAAATTGTACGTGAATTTATATGTATACAATAGTTAGCTAATTTTTGCGGCCGAGATCTAATATATATGCAATTGTGCATTAGGTTTTGCGCACTTGGCAACAAATTATTTCAATTATGACCTGAAGGATAAGCCAAAGTCAACAAGAACAGAAAGTATAGTTTCGTGCGACTCATCAGTAGGCGCCCATATTACGCCGAAACGAATGTGCATAAGATTATACGCTCCGTTCATGCTGTCATATTAGAACAAATTTGTAACTCAATGCGCAGCACCTAATACACAATTGAATAATGTGCTTTACAGTACTCGCAATGGTGGTTTAAATAGTTAACAAAGATAACCGAATTCATTTTCCCCACAAATCTGTCGAATGAAATCTCGAGTATAAATTTACAAAATCTAATATTAACTTGTGTTTAACTCTAAAAATAACCCAGGAGCATAAACCAAGAAATATTGCAAGTATAGCCATCTCCATTATCGATTGATTCATTGCAATGTACACTTGTACAGATATAGAAATTTTTAGATTTTGTCAAAGTACAATGCAAAGAAAGTATTAATTTTAATATAAATTACCTGCCAATTCGATTTAGTTTGCTTGTAATAAAGAAAGTTGTCCTTCATAAATTGACAAATTTCAGCAAGCGAAATTGCGGGTTTGCCTGATTGCGCAATAGCCAAGCAGATGATAGAAACGTGAGAAAAACGCGGCTTTTCCACAATACTGTTTTCCACACAACTTTTTTGCAACTGGCTTCCAGGTAATCTCTGCATGTTCGCCAAAAATCTTTTATTCTGTTGGTGCACGAAAATAAATATCATATAATATGTATCTGATTGAACTTCAGAAAAGATTAATATAATTCAACCACACATAAACAAATAGCCGCTTCACAATATTAAACAAGAAAATAAACCAGGTTCGTCCTTATTTGGAACTCATCAATGGCTTTCGGAAGTACATGAGGTTGAAATAAACAATCCCACAAATTAAATAAAGTGGGAATGGTGTATAATTCAAGCGCATAAAGTTGATTTAAAGAATTGTTACCACAACCCGTGCAATCATTGATTGATTAATTGTATTATATATATATATATATATATATATATATATATATATATATATATATATATATACTAGAGGTGAGAACCACATATCTAATTTTTCTTTCCATAGATATGTATTGCAGTTTAATCCTCGTTTGTCAGGTTGCCATCTTGCTTTGCTGATTATCATGGAGGGTAGAAACTCTCCAGTGCGTGCGACTGACAGTAGCCATGCTGTTTTTCGATGACTGGTCAAATAAAACGGGATTGGGGATTACTTCTACCTCGCAAAACTTGATTTAAAGAGTTTCTACGACCACTCGTGCAATTATTGATTGTTTAATTATATTACCTATATATATATGTATATATATATATATATATATATATATATATATGAGGAGAAAACTAAAAAATGTTTATGTTAGTGACTGTATAGAAATTGTGCAGACGACATTTACAGTCAAGTACAATGTGCGCAAGACAACTAGAGGTCAGAACCTCATATCTAATTTTTCTTTCCATATATATATATATATATATATATATATATATATATATATATATTGGGTGCAGTGTAGTGTGCGGCAGAATGGCTCAGTGATTAGAGCACGAGGTTCCGAATCATACGTGCCCAGGTTCGAGTCCTGTCCGCGGTAAATTCTGGCCAGTACATAATGGGTTCTCAAACGCGTCTATTGGATGAATTGCCTTTTCTACACTATACAATTCTTAGTTTATACTGACATATGTAAGTAATTAATAAGTCAGGTGTTTATATAAAGACCGGAACCTTGATTATAATAATTGTTATCACCACTCGTGCAACCAATGATCGTTTAATGAAATAAATATTCATTTCAATACCACTTATCCATGTAGTGTGGTATCTGTTCAGTAATGACAGATTGTGGATGGTTAGTTGGAACTTTGGGTCTAAATGGATGCCATATGAGCTCCACCTAAAGGAAAATTAGACAAACCAGGTTACATTAGTTAGTATACAACTGAAAATTGTGTGCGGTGTAGTGTGCGGCAGGATGGCTCAGTGGTTAGAGCACCAGGTTCCGAAGCAGACGTGCCCAGGTTCGAGTCCTGTCTGCGGCAGTACATGAGTTCCCAATAAGGACAAAATCGGTCTACTGGATGAATTACCTTTTCTACACTATGCAATTCTTAGTTTATACTGGCATATGTAAGTAATTAATGGGTCAGGTGTTTATATCAAGACCGCAACCTCCATTATAATAATTGTTATCAGCACCCGATCAACTTGATTTAAAGAGTTTCTACGACCACTCGCGCAATTATTGATTGTTTAATTATATTACCTATATATATATATATATATATATATATATATATATATATATATATGAGGAGAAAACTAAAAAATGTTTATGTTAGTGACTGAATAGAAATTGTCCAGACGACATTTACAGTCAAGTACAATGTGCGCAAGACAACTAGAGGTCAGAACCTCATATCTATTTTTTCTTTCCATATATATATATATATATATATATATATATATATTGCAGTTTTATCCTCGTTAGTCAAGTTGCCATCATACTCTGTTAATGATCATGGAGGGTCGACTGGCGGTAGTTTTCCTATGTTAATCGACGACTAATTAAAAACAATGGGATTGGTGTTAATTTCAAGCTCGCAAATTTGACAACTAACTGGTGATTTACCACGTTATGAATTTAAATCCAGATTGCGATTTTTAAATATACACGTGGCCTTTTATTTACATACATAAGTCGGTATTAACTAAACGTTTCTTATTGAAGAAAATACAAATTATCTAGATAAACGGTTTCGTCCTCATTCGGTACACGTCACGTCTTTCCAGTATTTTCTGCGGGCAGGGCTCAAAATTTTATGCGTCTTGTTTTATAAAATTGACAATATAAAGTACACGATTTTAAGGTTGCGTTGAAATTTAGCGAAAAGAGAATTACCTTTATTATAATCAAGGTTGCCGTCTTGATATAAACACCTGACCCATTAATTACTAACTTATATCAGTATAAACTGAGAATTGCATAGTGCAGAATAGGCAATTCATCCAGTAGACCGGTTTCGTCCTTATTGAAAACTCATTATCTACTGGACAGAATTTGACGTATACAGGACTCAAACTTGGGCACGTCTGCTTCGGAAACTGGTGCTCTAACTCCTGAGCCATCCTGCCGCACTCTACACTGCACACAATTTTCAGTTATATGCTAACTAATGTAACTTGGTTAGTCTATTTTTCCTTTAGGAGGAGCTCATATGGCATCCATTTAGACCCAAAGTTCCAACTAACCATCCCCAATCTGTCATTACTGAAGAAACAACACACTACATGCATAAGTGGTATTGAAATGATCATTTATATAATTAAAGGAACATTGGCTACGCGGCTGGTGATAACAATTATTATTATCAAGGTTGCGGTCTTGATATAAACACCTGACCCATTAATTACTTACATATGTCAGTATAAACTAAGAATTGTATAGTGTAGAAAAGGCAATTCATCCAGTTGACCGGTTTCGTCCTTATTCGGAAATCATCATGTACTGGCTAAAGGAAAAATAGACTAACTAGGTTACATTAGTTAATATATAACTGAAAATTGGGTGCAGAGTAGTGTACGGCAGCATGGCTCAGAGGTTAGACCACGAGGTTCCGAATCAGATGTGCCCAGGTTCGAGTCCTGTCCGCGATAAGTTCTGGCCAGTACATGATGGGTTTCCAAACGCGTCTATTGGATGAATTGCCTTTTCTACACTATACAATTCGTAGTTTATACAGACATATGTAAGTAATTAATGGGTCATGTGTTTATATCAAGACCGCAACCTTCATTATAATAATTGTTATCACCATCCGCGCAACCAATGTTCGTTTAATTAAGAAAATGGCCTTTTTAAGTCTGTTGACCAGATATACTTTAGGATAAATATGCACTTCCACGAATGATTAATTTCTAAAATCAAATTACAAAGGAAAAATAACGGCTGTACTACAAATTATTTATGAACTATAAATTATTATTTTATTGAAGACTGTTTTAAAAAGCCTTGAATCCCAATTAGGGTCTGTCCACAGTCTTTCTCAACAATATTGTCAGAATTTAAATAAGATTTAGTTATTAGTCAAATATATCACGTGTTTTTGTCATACTTTTCTTCAAATCGATTCTATTTGTAATCGCCTTGAACATAAAGAGCATACCGGCAATCTTAATATTGAGAAAAGGTTTAGCAGTGACAGTTCTGCTGGAAATAAGCAGATACTCAGAGCAAATGAAATTATAGAATGAGTTCAACTTTTTACGAAGAAAGATGTGTTCAATGTTAATAAAAAAGGTCCTTCTTATTTCTGCGAGTTAATAATCTGGGTTATGCCAAATAGTAAATTTACCTCTTATCAAATGACTACTGTTATCATTAACGGATCGAGCGGAGGATATTCTAAATTAATAAGCCACCATATAAAGAAATGCATCGCTGTAAGGGTTCAGAGCTGAATTAAACACAAATCGCGTTTTAAACACGAGATGGACGAGTGTGCTAATATTATTCTTCGGTGTTTTGTTAAGGCACGGAGTTCTTAGATAATTTCATCTGATACGATACTCAAATAATCTAGCCTATTTGTCGCATCCGGGCACATACACACAACATATAAAATAAAATTAAGATGGAAACATCTATTTGTAAAACATTTTTTGGAATAATCAAAGATATTGAAAATTTATGCAATTCTTTGAATACATACAAAGAATCTTTTTATTGAATTGAATTTTATTAAAGCTCGCATTTCAAAAGAATATTTTTATGTATACAGATATATTTAATTATACAGGTTTATATACTGAATTTATTCATAACGACAGGATTTTGATGCATTAAAATGCTGAAAATGTTACGTATTCTATACAGAAAGACCTCAGACTCACGGATAATCGAGCAGCTAGATGAGTTAAATATCAATAGATAAAATGCCATATATGTGCAAATTAAGTCCGTAATAATCTACAATGAGGATGATGGTATAAGATCGTCAAGATCTCTTCTTCTTATGTTTAATACAGGTATTCTAAATGCAAATAAGATTAGGATGGATGTTTGTGGTATAACGAGCAGATAGACAGATGTATTCGGAAAGCATAGATGCAGTAACAATACAAACCAGCTATAAATGACAGATAGTATACGGAGTGTCGGAACTAACGCTCAATTCACATTATTACAAACTTCATAAGGCGAGCAAGAATTTCAGAATGCCCTTTCTGGCATGAAAAAAATTGTCGAGGAAAAGGAACAAATCAATGCAATTTATTGTTTCGAAATAAATCGAGAATTATTATGCATTCATAACTTAAGCTATTATACAGCATATCTATTAGAGTCGAAACAGCGATAAAACATTTTTTATATAACAGATCATACAAAAGTACTCAATTCATAGCATAATTGTGACTCCTAAACTCTAATTTTAATTTTACATTGGTAAGGTAACATATAAAGTTTATTTAATGTCAATTGCAGAGCACCAAAATATGCTACATTAATTTAAAGTATTACATTAAATAAAAGTTAGATACCTACTAGTACTTTGTAGTATAATCGAACTGCTGCAATGCCACGTAATGATAAAACCTAAAGTTCAATAAATGTATATCTTTTAAACAATGTATCCGCGAGAGAAAGGGTCGTCTGTTCGTAACAGTATATTGCACAAAAATGAATGAATTCTTTTTAGTACGTTAACTTAAAAATGCTTAATCATTATGACTCAGCAGAGAAAATGCAGAGGTCTCTTCGCTATGCCACTTTTTTCCAGTAAAATGTCGCTCGGAAAAAGGTCTAAACTTGACCGATATCAAAAAGTCGATATTGTGATATCGGCCAATTTCGTTCGGATAAATGAAAAATTAACCGAGCGAAATTGATCGATATCACAAAATCGATTTGTCATATCGGTCAAGCTTACACTTTCTTCCGAGCGACATTTTACTGCAAAAAATTGGCATTGCGAAGAGACCTCAGCATTTTCTCTGCTGAGTCATAATGAATAAGCATTTTTAAGTTAACGTACTAAAAAGAATTCCTTCATTTTTGTGCAAAATACTGTTGCCAACAGGCGTTTCTTTCTCTAGTGGTACATTATATAAAAGATATAACTGTGTTCAAATTTACGTTTTATCATTACGTGAAATCTGTTTTTAATACCGAATGAGATTATCGAATCCTCTTTTCTTCGTACAACATTTTGGGTCGCTTCCTCAGTCTACGGATACGACGCGAACCTGGGTACGTCTGCTTCGAAATCTGGCGCTCTAACCACTAAGCCCTTCTGCCGCACACTACACAGCACACAATTTTTAGTTATATACTAACTAATGTAACTCGGTTAGTCTATTTTTCCTTTAGGTGGAGCACATATGGCATCCATTTAGACCCAAAGTTCCAACTAACCATCCCCAATCTGTCATTGCTGAACAGACACCACACTACATGGTGAAGTGGTATTGAAATGAACATTTATATAATTAAACGAACATTGAGTTGCGCTGGTGGTGATAACAATTATTATAATCAATGTTGCGGTCTTGATATAAACACCTGACCCATTAATTACTTACATATGTCAGTATAAACTAAGAATTGTATAGTGTAGAAAAGGCAATTCATCCAGTAGACCGGTTTCGTCCTTATTCGAGAACTCATCATGTACTGGCCAGAATTTGCCGCGGACAGGACTCGAACCTGGGCACGTCTGCTTCGGAATCTGGTGCTCCAACCACTGAGCCATCCTGCCGCACACTACACGCACACAATTTTCAGTTATATACTAACTAATGTAACTTGGTTAGTCTATTTTTCCTTTAGGTGGAGCTCATATGAAATCCATTTAGACGCAAAGTTCCAACTAACCATCCCCAATCTGTCATTAATGAACAGAC
>JAQBSW010009070.1:0-30662 GCA_029291075.1 Eudiplozoon nipponicum | reverse complement strand
ATTGCGACACCATCAGTCTGTTTGTAGATTTTTTCCATTAAAACGAAATCGTACGTCTTTCGTGCATAATAAGATAAGCTTGCGTAGAGTTTGACCTGGCACCGGCGATGGTAATATATCGTGATCTACCGCTTTGACTATAATGTCAATAGTTTCATCAATTGGAACATTTGTAAACAAAGACGTAACATCAAAAGATACCATAATCTTGTTTTTAACATTTATATCTTGAATTTTGTTTACAAACTCAAACGAATCGGCAACCGAATAATTACCTAGTAGTTTACGTAATGGTTCAAGTAAACGAACTAGCCATTTAGCTAGTGCATGAAACGGAGAATTTACCATTGATAAAATTGGCCTCATAGGACAACCTCTTTTGTGTGTTTTGGTAATCCGTACATTATTGGTGTAGATGATCCAACTGGCTTGAGCTTCTGTGCAGTGGCCTCATCAATAAATCCGGCATCTGTCAAAATCTTAATTTCATTAATTACTTTGCGCTCCACCTTGTCTATTTCATCTGATTTATCGTCTAGACGTGTGAATTTTGTATTGTCATTTAACACGTTTTCCATCTTTTGTACGTATTCAGATTTGTCCATTATAACTGCGCTCTTTCCTTTATCAGCGCGTAGTATTTTGATGTCTGCATTTCTGTTGATATTTCTAAGTGCATTTAGATGCTGCTGTGTCAACGCATGCTGCTCTGCACATTTAGACGATTTCAAGTGTGAAGCCTGATCAACTAGTGTAGCCTTGAACCAATTTTTATAATCAATACTGGTAGGCTCCATATATATATATATATATATATATATATATATATATATATATATATTAGTTCATAACTGTATTCGTAGTGATGTAAAGTGCGCTCAAGTCTTCCATAATAAAATATATCTTTCCATGTGCAAAAATAAAAAAATAATTTTTTTTCAATTGAAGAAAAATTTTCCTTCTATTCAAGTATCATTAAATGAGCATATATATATAAATATATATATATATATATATATATATATATATATATATATATATATATATATAATTAGAAAAGCGAATACCAAAGTGGATAAAGGTAGTTTAGTCCTAGACAACTCAGCTGCACTGTACCTTCTTTCATTTATATACAACCTGGATTTTCATCAGGAACTCGTTTAAGTTAGCAGATGAAGTGAATGAAAAAAATCTTATATAACTTAATTGTCTTTTTTCACGTCTCATCCTTGTTTACGAACTTTGTACAGGAAGAAAACAACGACAATCTTGTGTGGCCTGATCAATAACGAGTTTCAAGGTTTGTTTTAGACACCAATGTTGTAAAAGCCCTCATATTAGCATGTACAAAAAACTTACAATTTACATCTGAAAGTATTCATTACCGCCAGTGTAATGGTGAAGCTATGGGAAGCTGCATTGAACCCCTCCTTGCAGATTTATACATGAACCATATTGAATAAACGAGACCAGAAAACAATTGACAAATGTGCACTCTAAAAAATGTATGTAGATTATGAATTATTTCTCATCCCATACGCAGGAGACTCCAATGAAATCTTCAAGCAAACCGATAAAGCCGATTAAGATATCAACTTCAATCTCGAGGTAGAGAGAGACAATAGTTTTCCCTTCTTGGTCATCCAACTCACGCTAGAAGAAAATAATGAATTTCACACCGGCAATACAAGTGAAATCTACTTTCATTAGGCAGCGCAATCTTTATAACAGTAAAGTGTCAAAATCTCTCGGAAGAAACCTAGTTAACAATCCAGTAAACCGAATAATTAATATTTGATCTGAGCCAGGCTTCCTGAAATAAATTTTATAATGAACGACTACCCGAAATGACTCATATATGTCAATATCAGACCACGTTAGGTATTCCTAAACTTACAATTTTGAGGCGACCTACCGGCCACAATAATTGCACGGCGATTAAACCGAATGAATAAGGATAATTTGCCCTGTGCCAAAGTTAACGTCCCATTCAGTATGCAGAGAATCATGAAATTGGATGCAAAAAAATCGATTGCCGATTCTGTCCGAACCATTCATAATTTAAAAATTCTTATTTAAATGCTTTCACATATTTATATTTGACGTACGAAAAATCAAATGATCCGCGAAAAATTAAACTAGTTACCACTTATATATTCAAAAGATATCCTAGAATGTATAAAAAATGAAAAATTGCAAAATGTGACAGAATTTTCTTGAAATCAAATGGCAAACATCCACTTTCACTTTATCTCAGTTTTCTATTCTAAATGAAACACATACTGTTTGATGTTTGATGTCAATGAGCATGATTTTACATATACAAATATGAACGTGTAGCTGTATATATATATATATATATATATTATTTATGATATCCATGCCGTTTTAATTAACACAGTATTCTTATAATTAGGAAAAAAAACACAAATAACTAAGAGGATAATGGCCAACGGGGCACCCTGACAATTCGACCAATTTCACAATTCTACACAAAGCAAAATCTGAAAAATTACTTTTTATCTACGAAGCGCTTTACATAAAACAACAAACACCTGAACTTAACATTCAAAAGTTTCATCAACATGATATCCTTATCGACTGGCCAAGGATAACAAAATTCAACAACAATATACTAGTACCCAGCCAAGAACCAACAGGCCCTCGATTAGAATCAACAAACGTACAATCGGATTGGCAACAAGGTGAAGTTGAGATAACAGAGGCGCATACGATGACAGAAGTCTCCAAACAGTGTGAGCGTTTAACAAGACAATCAACATTAGCGTTGTTACCAAGCGAAAATAGCACTCTCGCGCAGCGGGGTGAAACAATTAACTATACTGGGAAAAACAGCACTTGTATAGATAACAGTGAACAATTTGCACAAATGGCTAACTCTCAAGTTATCAAAACAATCATGACAAGATCTCAGACATCACTTCGCAATACTGCGAGAATGACCTTTACATGCAAACACACATACACAATACAAACACAAACGCATACACACTCACCTACTAGTCAAAACAAGAAACAGCAGTAATAACCAGTCAGATTTGTCACCAAAAACATAACCAATTAACAACCCAAAAATGTATAAATATGTATGATTGTATAAGAGACGTTTAGTATTCACGAAATAAATGGCCATTATCCTCTTAGTTATTTGTGTTTTTTTTCCTAATTATAAGAATATATATATATATATATATATATATATATATATATATATATATATATATAAAAGAAAAATATTTATATATATTTATGTAGGTACCATACATTAATAGTTTTCATTTGATAATGTTAGTGGCAACAAATTTGACTAGTTTTGCTACTATTTCTTGTTTGCTGATTAGTAAGTATGTATGCGTTTCTGTCTTTGTGTATGTGCCTGTTTGCATTTAAGGATCTTTTACGCTTGCAAAGTGATGTCTGAGATCTGGTCATTATTTCATTAATCACTTCAGAGTTAACCAACTGTTTGCATTGATGGCTCTTACGTGTACGAATGTTATTCTTCTTAGTTTAGTCTTTCGTTTCACCTTGTTGCGCAATTTTGTTTTCTACATTTGGTAACAGTGCGGGTGCGGATTGCAGTGTTGCATGCTTAAATTGTTTCGAAATTTCTGTCATCGTATGTGCAGCTGTTTATTCCTCTTCAGTTTGTTACCAATCGGATCGAATTTTTGTTGAGTCTGGTCAAGGGCGTGTTCGGTCTTGTCTGGATACTAGTAAATTGTTGTTGAATTTTGTTATTCTTGCCCAATCGATTAGAATATCATGTTGATGAAAATTTGAATATTTAGGCCAGGTGTTTTTTCTTTCATATGAATGGCTTCATAAATATACAATAATTTTTCTAATTTTACTTTATGTAGAATTGAGAAATTGGTCAAATTGACTGAGTGCTCGTTTCCAACATAAGATGGGAAATAGCTGATATTCCCAACCGGGCCAAGCCCTTTTTCTGCAGTAAATGTTGCTGAATTAGTTCGTTTGTGAGTTGGAGATAATTGGCAATTGATATTTTGCATCCAGCCTCATGATTCTCTGTGTGCTAAATGTGAAATTAACTTTAACACTGGAAAAATTCTCCCTGTTTATTCTATTTAGCCGCCATGCATTTGAGGTCGGTATACATATATATATATATATATATATATATATATCTATATATATATATATATATATATATATTATATATATATATACAAAACAAACAATTTATACGTAGGGAGAGTGTCAAATAAGAGAACAAAAAATCAATTACGTGTATCAACTGCAATTCAAGCTCAATGTCGAAATGTATTTTTTTCTGTTTACATAAATTCGTCTGGAGTTTTTCATCCAAAACGTTTCGTATATGGCTATTTCATTTCTTTTACTGCTTTTAGTGAAGTTCTTAACTGCCATGTATTGAGAACTTACGTGCGAGGTTTCAGCAATGTGTTGCGCAATAGTAGACTTGTATTCACCTTTTCGATTTGAAATTGGCTTTAAAGTTGCAATGTTCTCGCATTCTGGCAATTAAACCTTAGTTTGATCGGTGTTTGGATGTTGATCAAATATCTGCGCGTACATTTGTGTAATCAATATTTAAGGCCGATCAACTTACCTACGGTAACTCGAATGCAGTAACTTTTCAGCCTAAACGACATTTTCAAACCAGATGGTGAATATAGATCACCAATTGCGCAGAACAATTTTGAAGATTCGCAAGTATTTTCTCCAAACGTACCCTTTAAGATGATTACTACCTGCAGTAGTAGAAATTATACAATCACATGTGTAGCTCTATGGATAAGAAACTGCAGCCAAATTTATGCAAGCAAAAAACATGTTTGCTAATTAAGCATGAGCTGGAGGTGATACACACAATTGATTGGTTGTTCCTTTATTTCACATTCTCTCCAGAATTACATTTTTCTATGTTGTCTTGCCTTTCAATATATATATATATATATATATATATGTATGTATATATTTGAGAAGAATATAAAAAGGAAACGGATCATCTACAGGCAAAAATTTCTTTTAATTTTACATGTGGAAAGGGTATTATGAATTAGGGGTTGCCAACCACATTTTATGGATACGTATAAGCCTGTTGCTATGAAGAGCATTATTTTAAACCTTTGTGTGGTATAAAAGAATGTGGTGCATTATCACGAACCCGATAAGGTTGGACATGTCAATAATGCAAATAAACGATAGATTTCGTTTAACATTTATGTTCACTTGTTTTTCTGCTGACTATGTTTTGATTGCATCCACCGCCAATCTTACTCTGCAAAAGTTGTAAATTTAGACAATCATCGACTGGGCAGGTGGTGAGAACCATTCGTTTAATTAATTTTAGGAGCTTAAAATAAAAACCCGTCTTACAACGCAGCTGTACTACCTTCAGTGGCATTTACTGAAGTGTTTCTAACATCTATAATTATTGTCCGAGCACGATGGAAAATTGCCCAGTGATAATTAAATTTGTGTTCATATTTAAGTTATGCAAAATCACTCAGTTTACCGTCAGGCATTTATGACGAACATGGAATGTCGAAACGCGGATGAACCCGTCCCTGACGTTAGTTTTCCTCTGCACAGTTTTATTGGCGATCGTCAATTATAGTCTGCAACAAACATTGCCCACATTGAATCTCCACGATAGGCGTTCGCGGGTTGCTGCTTTGCACTATCAGTTTCGCAAAGATCCGATTAATCCCCATTTCCAAGTACGCGTCGAGTTTGTCTTATTGGATGGACGCTGATTCATTCATTTTTTCCGAAGGCATGAACATCGTTCATATTATTATCCTGAAAATGAGATACAATCTAATCTTCGTTTGACTGGCGACGTTTCAGAACATCATATTTTGTTCCATCATATATATATATATATATATATATATATATATATATATATATATATATATATATATATATACGTGGCTATTGGTGTAGAGGTGTCTGGTGAGGGGACACCACTTGTACCAAATTCCCAAGAAACTCCATGAAATGTCACAATTCAATGGAGCCGGCTTATCCTCCAAAAGGAGTCAGCCGCAGTAAAAAAAAGTAAGTAAAGTATATATATATATATATATATATATATATATATATATATACATATATATATATACAACACAAAGACTCTATTACTTAAAGCCAAGCAAACGTCTATTTGATTAGAGGCCTGATGATGGAACAGGAAATAATGTTCCGATACGTCGCCAGTTAACAAAGTTTAGGTCGTATCTTAATTCCAGCGGTTATTATGAACGATGTTGATGCCTTCGGCAGAAAGGAACGAATCAGCACCAAGGCACGAAGCCAAACTCGACGCTTGCTTTGAAACGGGGATCAATCAGATCTTTTAGAAACGGATAGTGCAAAGCGACAATCCGCGAACGCAAATCGCGGTGATTCAACTTTTGAAGCTCGCACTGTGCAACCAATCAGGAAGTAGCCATTACCAACATCCACGATAGTTATTATAATCAAGGTTGCGGTCTTGATATAAACACCTGACCCATTAATTACTTACATATGTCAGTATAAACTAAGAATTGTATAGTGTAGAAAAGGCAATTCATCCAGTAGACCGGTTTCGTCCTTATTGGGAACTTATCATGTACTGGCCAGAATTTGCCGCGGAAAGGATACGAACCTGGGCACGTCTGCTTCGGAATCTGGTGCTCTAACCACTGAGCTATCCTGCCGCACACTACACTACACATAATTTTCAGTTATATACTAACTAATGTAACTTGGTTAGTCAATTTTCCTTTAGGTGGAGTTCATATGGCATCCATTTAGACCCAAAGTTCCAACTAACCATGCCCAATCTGTCATTACTGAACAGACACCACATTACATGAGGAAATTGTATTGAAATGAACATTTATATAATTAAACGAACATTGGTTGCGCGGGTGGTGATAACAATTATTATAATCAAGGTTGCGGTCTTGATATGAACACCTGACCCATTAATTACTTACATATGTCAGTATAAACTAAGAATTGTATAGTGTAGAAAAGGCAATTCATCCAGTAGACCGGTTTCGTCCTTATTGGGAACTCACACTACACTATACAATTCTTAGTTTATACTGACATATGTAAGTAATTAATGGGTCAGGTGTATATATCAAGACCGCAACCTTGATTATAATAATTGTTATCATCACCCGCGCAACCAATGTTCGTTTAATCCACGATAGTATGTTTGGCTAACAATACGAATTTGCTGGATTTGAAATAAAATTGGTTCCGCATGTGCATAATAAAATAAGCTTATTTATTCCAGTGAAACTGGTTACATACCATTAAAGTGGATTTTCATCACTATTAACGTTAGGAGCTTGTTGACACGCGTCCCTAATTCGATGCCTTGCTATAGATAGACGTTGTCCAGAAGTGAGAAAAGAAAATTCACCGATTTGTCCGGCTTTCCAAGTTGAACGCCTAAACTCTGTCTAGTTCTGTCTCTTCTATTTTAACTTTCTTGACAAATTCATACATCTCATTTTGTGAACTTTTAATTTTTACACTGTTTAAAATTTTTAATGTTAAAAATTAATGATATTCCATTTTTTCCAATAATTTTATATTCGCAAGTGAGTAAGCAAAATTGTATAAAACCGTTTCTATTTCGCATGCTTACCGTTCTTAATTAAGCAATCGTATAGTCCCTAATTGGAATCAATTTGGCAACCTTGTGGAAAAACCAATCCAATTATAAACATCCAGTTGGGTAACTGCTGGTATGCCTTTGTCCCCAATCGTTTTGTCATTTCAAAAGCATCACTAAGCCCCGACAACAAATCAGCTTAGCTCTAATTAAACTGTAATTCAATTAGCTTTGAAATAAAAATTTGCAAAACCACTAAATTTTGCTGCTGTATTTTATTTCGCTCTGCTCTGTAATACAATTGCTGGTTGTTCCTAGTTTTTCAGTAAGCTAACGTGTTTACATGGCACCGATATAAGGTCAAAACGCTGCAGTATGCGTGATTGACGGTTGTTTTTGTTATTTTGTGCGACTGTTTCACTAAATGTAATTGGTTTTCATCCTAAATTCGCCAACTTTGCCCCAATCATCAAACCTGTCACTCGCGCACGCTTTGAACAAACAATTTAACCCGGCAATCAATTTACTGCGCACAAAACAGTAAATTTTAATTGGTTTAACACATTATGTTCGTTAATCATACGGCAAATTTAGCAAAAAGTTATTAAAAGAGACGAAATTAAAAGAAAAGGAGTAAAAGCACACAGGTCCTGTGGTATTAATCATATTAGCATGACTATAATGAGATAATCTGCTTATTAATAAATTCACCCACAGATTTTATGCCATAAACATTCACATTTCGGAAGCGTGTCGAATCTCTTTGTTACATGACATGTTATCCCGGTAAATGCGGCAACGAATGAAATCAGAATTGAATTTTATGTCATTTAAAGTGTTTAGAAATATTTTTTCTTTAATCAAAAGAAGAACTTTATTGCTTTAACACATACACGGAAAGAAAATGTCGAACCAAATTAATAGAATTAAACGACTATTGGTGGCGCAGCTGGTGGTAACAATTACGTTTTAATCAAGCTAGTGATCTTGATGTAAATACCTAACCAATTTAATAAATACATTTGTCAGTATAAACTAAGAATTGTATGGTGTAGAAAAGGCAATTCATCCAGTAATCCAGTTTTGTTCTTATTGGGAACTCATCATGTTCTGGCCAGAACTTTTCGCGGACAGGACTCCAACCAGCGCACGTCTGCTTCAGAATCTGGTGCTCTAACCACTGAGCGACCCTACCGCATACTACACACAAATTTTAGTCATAAAATAATTAATGTAACACGGTTAGTTTCTTTCTTTTAATCGGAGCTCATAAGGCATCAAGTTAAACCCAAATTTCAAACTAAAAATCTATAATCAGTCATTACGGAACTGACACCACACTAGATGTGAAAGTGATATTGAAATGAACATTTATATAAATAAATGAACATTGGTTGCGCGGGTGGTGATAACAATTATTATAATCAAGGTTGCGAACTTGATATAAACACCAGACCCATTAAGTACATACATTTGTCACACTAAACTTAGCGTGGTATATATTTTAGCAAAAGGCAGTTCATCCAGCAGACCGGTTTCATCCTTATTTGAAACCCATCACGTACTGGCCATAATTTTCCGAGGGAGGGCTCGATCGAATTAATGGAAGGCTGAAATTTCAAATCGCACACTCTAAATAGACAAAATTTTGCCTCTGTTACCAAATTAAACTTCTGTTAGCTTTACGAACTGATTCTCTCAAAACTTTTTCGACATGATGCGGCATACTCTATTTGCGCTCAGATTTTCTAATCTGTTAAATTGATTGAAGAAAGTTTCAGCTTATAGAACTACAGCTTTTTCAATTTTGGTAGCATTGGCAGCGATGATATGAATCAATAATGTGGTTTATATTAATTAATTAATTGTCTTTGTCCAAATGACGAGTTTGTTAACAGTCGTTCGTAAATAGTGAGGCGTCAGATTAACCCATTCTGTGTGCATTGAAAAGGAACAATATATCTAATTAAATAAACTAAACTCAATCATGCATACATACAAATAATGAAGGGAATGTTCCATAAAAAAATAGTTGATAAGATTGACGATGTGGTTTTCTTACCTCTCGTCCTTCCATCGGATAAAATTTTTGCATCTATATGAGACAAATATATATTTGAATAATTTATTATTTTTTTTAAATCATGACTCATAAACGAATTAATGAATGAAATAAATTTAAATTTTCTTGATTATTAAATCTTAGCTTTTAAAATCTAAAAATATTGAATACCTGGCAGGAAAGTTTGGTAGCTGGTCTACATTTCAGTTGACAAAAAATACTATTATGTATAGATTTTTTGAGATTCTGTTTGCGTACGAAATTACCAGCAAATCCGCATAACTCCATACGAAATCTCATAAAATTCATTATTCCTTCTCTTTTTTTTAGCAAACTAAATGTAATTAATTTGTTGTGCAATAGAATGAAAGTTTTCTTGTTAAACTAGTTTTATGAACATTACTGCCTTAGTCATAACGCAGATCTGGTAAAAGCTGTTTGTGCTTTAGTGCACTTTTGCTTAAATTTCAGGTCACTCATAATTGTATATATTCGTTTATATGGCATGAAGAAAACAAGTTGTTTACCTTTACTTAAATCAAGTTTGCGAGCTTAAATTAAACACTAATTCCATTGTATTCAACCAGTCGTCGTAAAACTTAGCAAACCTACCGTCAGTCGCAGGTACTGACGCGTTTCGAACTTTCGTGATCATCATCGGAGTACAGCGGCAAACTGACTAGCGAGGATCAAGCCGCAATGCATATATGTGGAAAGCAATGTAAGATATGCGGATTTCACCTCTAGTTGTCTTGCATAAATTGTACGTGACTGGAAATGTCGGCTGTTCAATTTATGTGCAGTCACGAGCATTAACATTACAGCAAGAAAGACATTTACATTCAAACAGGCACACACACATACAAATACGCATACACACTTACTAATCAGCTCACACAATAAATAGATGTAAAATCAAGTCAGAATAGTTGTCACCAGTATAATCAAATGAAAACCCAGGATGTTTATAAATAAAAGATTTTAAATTGAAGTTTATTAGTCTCGAAATAAATGATCATTATCCACTTTTTGTATTAATGCGTTTTATCGTCATTTCGTCTGACACTCAATTTTTATTCTTTATCAAATTTCAATAGGCACATTTTTATTTGGAGTTATGACAAAACGCAAACAAGGGTAAGAAAAGTTGTACTCCGAAATCACTAAATAAGGAATAAAAAATACTATTAAAAATATTGTTATAACACTGATGTGCAAAACATGCACGTTTATATAGTGGCCCAACATACAATTAGAATGAAATAGACAGAGAAATAGACGCATTCACAAAAGCGTATCTGGGTACTTCATAATGCCATAGGAATTAATCTTATTCAAAATGTTCTTCCCAATTTTGTATAATTTTGTTTCACTTTCAACTAAACGAATGAGCATATCTCATCAATATGTACAAGTGAAAAATCTTTTCTTTGCCCACATAACTTAAAAGCGTCCACCATTAATCGCAGTTTTATCGACGTGACGTCGTCATACAATAGATTCTTAATAAACTATTCACATATTTGCATTACATGCTGCAAAGTGGGGATGAATCTATCGAGCCTAAAAGCTAAGTAGAAAAGCAAGAACTATACAATTTTATAAACAATTAAAAAGGTACAACAAGTTTATTCTGACAAATTTATGTACTCAATGGGTCAGGTGTTTATATCAAGTTCGCAACCTTGATTACACTAAATTTTATCACCGCTCGCGCAACCAATGCTCGTTTAATTATATAAATGTTCATTTCAATACCACTTCTCCATGTAGTGTGGTGTCTGTTCAGTAATGACAGATTGGGGATGGTCAGTTGGAACTTTGGGTCTAAATGGATGCCATATGAGCTTCACCTAAAAGAAAAATAGACTAACTGAGTTACATTAGTTAGTATATGACTGAAAATTGAATGTAGTGTGCGGCAGGGTGGCTCAGTGTTTAAAGCAACAGATTCCGAAGCAGATGTACCCAGATTTCAGCCCTTTCCACGGCAAATTCTGAGTTATGAGTTCCCAGTAAGAACAAAACAGGTCTACAGGATGAATTATCTTTAAACACCATATAATTCTTGGTTTACATTTAAAAATGGAGGCACTTAATGGGTCAGGTGTTTATATCAATTTCGCGACCAAGGTACGTTTGGATGGGGTTTTGTCCGTATGAAATATTAAAATTATATGTCCGTTTAAATGGCCCACATGTGTAAATCTTAGAGGCAATATGGTTATAAAATAATGTAACTAGAAAGCAGGCATTATATTATCCGCATTCGTAATCCTGCAATCCTATTTGACTATTAATCTAAAATCATGTTGCACACGTAATGATGTTAATTAGACGGTTAAAATCTGTATAATAGCAATTCTTTGGGTTTTATGCAATAATTGCTTAATTAATTAATATATAATAATATAAATACTATTTGTTTTTCAAGACAGTCAATGCTATTTTTTGCTGCCATACTATAAACCATTGAGACTTATCGTAAAAATTTACCATCGTGCATCCATCACAGTAAAAATTAAGCTTAAAGTCTAGCAAATCGAATATTAGCATCAATTTAACCTGTCGAATGGTACCAAATATTTGCTATACGGAAGAACGTCTAGCAATGAACCTGAGTTTTGTGTATGCGTAGCATTTAGGTTAGAATATGTCTCCTTTAACTATGTAACGGAATCGGTTATAACATAGAACAGAGATTATATAACCAATTGAAGCATTTTGATAAAGTGCAAGACCGTTCGTACACAACATGATAAAAATATATGAAACAAAAATTTAAACACCAATAGCTACTTTTTTCTGTTCGCAATGGAATAGCAAAGAGACGGTAGACAGAAAGCCTTTGAAATTACATTGAGCAAGTTAAATAGTACTAGTTGGTTCAGGTTTAACACACGAGATGGCATCATTTTCGTAAACGCAGCAAAGGATTGGTTTCGTAATTCTTCTGAGGCATCACCAAAATCTGTAAAATGTACAGGTGAAGGTAACTTTTCTAGTAACTTTGAAAATTTTGCAAGTTAACAACTATTCAAGAACTCAATTTCGGCGTAGTAGAAATGCATCAAATTTGTGTTTGTGCACTTAATCAACGCGCATTCTGGATTTGTGAAGATATTCTGAAACGTGAAAAATGAAGTTGGGTAAAAATATTTCATTCATTGTTCAAATAATTGTGAAAAGCGCAATACTGTGAAATACTCACGTTGAAAAACATTAGACATTTATTTGAGGAAGGTAACTGCAATCTAATTCTGCACGAAATGTAATCATATTTCAGTTTGCGAGAATGGTTCTTCGCGACATAAAATTTTTGTGGTGTGACAATTTGTCGGCCAGAACTAATCCTGAAAAATGCTTGTATAAAACTGACTCATTTTTTAATCCACAGCAGTCAACACGAAAAACGTTTAAAATTATATTCTCCTCTACAAAGCACCTTTAAATTAGATGGAAATGAAAAAGAGACCGTGTGTTCAAACAAAGCTCACAAACAATTAAATGAGCATTGATTGCGCGGGTGGTGGTAACACTTCTTTAAATCAATTTTGCGAGCTTGAAGTAAACACCAATCCCATTGTATTTAACCAGCTGCCAGACAACGTAGCAAAACAAGTGCGTGCGATTGGCGGTAGTTTTGTTATGTTGTTCGACGACTGGTCAAATACAATGGGATTGGTGTTTACTTCAAGTTCGCAAACTTGATTTAATTTAAGGCTTGCTTAAGCCAAGCAGAAAGTGGTAACGACCAGTCTGGACTATTTCATCACCCGCGTTGCATTATAAAAGCTGTTAGCCCCACAGGTAGACCTGCAATGAACCGCTTCCTGACTAAAACAACAAATTAAAATAATTAGACTAGAGAAGCTCTGCATAATATTAATGACGCGCAAATTTGTGGTTTGGTAAAATAATTTCCCATACATTGACGAAATTCACCACCGGAACACCATACAGAAATGTAGCCACGGGAAGGCAGTTGATTCCCAGGTAAACTAGCCGAATTCTTCTACGCCATGCATAGAAGTGAAAAGATAGATTGCATGACGACTCGGATATTCGTGGTAAGCGACCAAGTGGTTTCTGTCAGCCGTTAAATCGGTTGTCGGAACTATCTATCACTCTTATAGTGGTAGATGAATAGCATCGGTCGGACGTGCCGACACAACTCAGACGAGGGATAACGTCGCGACGTTATTTACGCCCAACCGTCTTTTTAGCATTGCCGACCTATCGCTTGCAATCGCAGAAATTGGCGAATTAATAGCATTGCAATCAGAAAAGTAAACAGAAATAATTTTTACCGTGCAATTAAATTTTAAATTAATATACAAAACGACAACAACTCGTGTTATTCAGAACCTAACTAACGAGACAACGTCTAATGTCCACTCGGCCGTCAAGATAGCGGGACTTTTTCATTGTTTGCATTGTGTACATAATAATGTTTGCCAACTGCTGACAGATTATTTGTTTCTTATTCGATTTGTGCAGTGAACAACAAGCAGTGCTAATTAGCAGAAACAATCTGTTTGCCAATTCAACTTTTGGACACTAATGCAAATAAATAAATTAAATATTTATAGCCTTGGCTTATAACTGGTCAACAGGACCGATGCTTTCGTGTTTGGCTATTTAAGCCGGTGAGACAATGCTCAAAAAGGTATGCCTAGTGCATGCCTGAGTGTATCTGTCTGACTGAAATGGACGCCTATCAGTTTAACCAGAGCTCTACACAAAACAGTCCGTTAGAGATTAGTAAGTAAATATGTTTATGGATATATCAAAATAAGTAGCATTTGTCCTATGTCCAGAATATCTCTATCGTTAGACTAAATATGACAGCTTCTAAAGGTGACAGCATTTCTGAAATTACCTCAAGAACTATTACGCAACACCCTCTTCGTGTGGTTGCGATCTGCGAGGAATTTCTCTGCCTGTTTGCCTCTTAGGCCTGTAATCACTTTCAAACTTTCGGAGAGGCTGCGAAATGGTCGTCTTTATGACCAACAAAAAAACCTATTGCTCACTTGATTTTTACTTGTGTAGGTCAATTGGCAGTTTAAATTAACCATCGAAGTGACCTTCATGTAATTAAACGAGCATTGATTGCTCAGGCACTGACAACAATTATTATAATCAAGGTTGCGATCTTGATATAAACACCTGAACTTTTACGCGTATACATTTTTCAGAATAGACTAAGTAGTGTATGGTGTGGAAAAGGCAATTCATCCAGTAGACCGGCGTCGTTCTTATTGGGAACTCATCACGTACTGGCTAGAATTTGCCGCGGACTGGGCTCGAATCTTGTCACGTCTGCTTAGGAATAAAATGCTCTAAAAGGATGCTATATAAGCTACTCCCAAAAGAAAAAGAAGACTAACTAAGTTACGTTTGTTTGTATACAACTGAAAGCGTGTGTTGTATGCTACAGGGTAGCTCAATGGTTGCAGCACCAGATTCCGAAGCAGACGTGCCCAGGTTCGAGCACTGCCCGAGGCAAATTCTGGACAGTTCGTGATGAGTTCACAATAAAAACTAAATCGGTCTACTGGATGAATTGCCTTTCCCACACTCTACAATTCTTAGTTTATACTGACAACTCTATATACTTAATGGGTCAAGTTTTTATAACATGACCGCTACCTTGATTATAATAATCGGAGGAACGTTTATTCACTTCACCGTTTAAGAGGACAGTTTTAGACTGAATTTAAAATCGATAATTAATGTGGGTATTCTCTTCGCAAATCCGGCATCGCTTCAAGACTAACATTTCCGACTAACAATATGTTATATAAAATAAAATAATAACATAACTATGGCTTTAGCCTAGGCCGTTGTGGCCAAAACGACTGTTGACATGTTCTTGTTTCAAAGTCAGGCAATATCTTCTAAACAATGGTTTTATCTTTCAGGTGAAGGGTTGAAACGCCTCAGGTCTGCTTTCTTACACTTTCGGTGATATTTATTTAATTGCCATCCACAAATTTCAAACATCAGCTAGCATGCATTCAGATGTTGCTGGAAAACCACTGCAACATTTGCCAAATATAACTTGTATGATAATTTAGAATGAAAATCGAGTTTCCAAACAGAACAGCAAAGGATTAGTTCACCGGCAGGAATGGAGATAATGTAGTGAATGGTTTCGTCAAATGGCTACCAGTTCTTCGACAAAAATGAGCATTTATTTTGCTTTTCTAATAAGTAGTTTCCCAATGAAAAAATGGATTTCTTCGATATTTCTATTTTTTCAATAATACCGAATATGTGAGTCTATCAGTATTTGAACTTGGCACACATTTCATTTAGAACTAACTTTTTTTATAATTCAATTTTGTTTTTCTAATATTCAAGAAATTATTTCCGAAGCGATTTCCGTTTATCGTTTTAAAAGTTACTGGGAGAAAACACATGATTTGGCTTCTTCTACAACACAAACCCCGTCTACTTAAAATAAATTACAAAAGTCATAAATTATAATGTAGGCAGAACTAAAAATCTGATTTAACAAAAATTGATTGCGCGGGTGGTTGTTACAATTATTTAAATCAAGTTTGCGCGCTTGAAGTAAACACCAATCCCTTTGTATTTAACCAGTCGTCGAAAAACAAAACAAAACAACCGCCAGCCGCAACGCACTGACGCGTTTCAAACTTCCATGATCATCATCAGAGTACGACGGCAAACTGACTATCGAGGATCAAACCGCATTGAATATATATAAAAAGCAAAATTAAATATGAGGCTCTCACCTCTAGTATTCTTGCATAAATTGTACTTGACTGGAAATGTCGGCTGCACAATTTATATGCAGTCACGAACATTAACTGTTTGTAGCTCTCGTCACACACACACACATACACACACACATATATATATATATATATATATATATATATATATATATGTATATATATATATATATATATATATATATATATATATATATATAATAAAATTAAACTATAATTGATTGCGCGGGTGGTGGTAACAATTTCTTTACATAATGTTTGTTAGCTTGGAGTAAAGAACTAAAAATCATTGACAAGGAGCTTGGAGTGTCGCATGGGAAAGGTAAATTCTGTTTCCTTCCAATTTTCTGGATAACATCAATTTTTTTATCGCTGACCTTCAAATGCCGAAACATGTTAACACAGCTTGACACAATTAAATGTTAAAATCGTTTAGTTTGCGTGTCACATGTTTGCAGGACCACGCGTGTTTAGTTACAGATGTACGAGCAACACCAAAATCTTTTTGCAAACACCAAGTTCCTACGTGCTTTGTCAAGCTTGAATTCAATCTTCTCCTGCATTTGCTGGAATAATAATTCCCACAGTTACACCAAAAGTTGGAAATAAATTTAAATGCAGATTGTTGTGAAACTTTGAATTTCACATTAGTTACAAGATGTTGGGTGGTACATGTATTGAAAACCTCGTTCGTTTCAATATATATTTGTGCCAAATTTATAATACATTCATTTTATAACACGTGACAAACCTTTTAAAAAATTTTTTTGGTAAATTTACACCGATATCTTACCTTCCGTACGAAAATTTACAATGCGTGATAAAAAATAATTTGTTTCATACTTATAAATATAATGTGTAGGGTATGCGTTAATGACAAAAGTATTACGAACATAGTGCAACTCATCTGGAAAACATTCAATCGATTAAAGACGCAATTCTCTATTACACTTTATCTAAACCTAAAATTTTCTATTTCAAAAGGCATTATTTGTTCAAATTGAAATATTCAGCAGTCAATGCATTCTTGTGTAGGACTGGTATTCAAGGAATGCTATCGTAATTACGTTTTAACAGCAATGACGCGCTTCGACCTTTCATCATCAGAGTATAACGGCAAACGGACTAGTGAGGAACAAGTCGCAATTCATATAACTCGAAAACAAAATAAGTTAAATACAACGGGATTGGTGTTTACTTTAAGCTCGCAAGCTTGATTTAAAGAATGGTTACTAACGCCCGTGCAATTAATCATTATTTAATTGTGTTACCTTAATGTATGTGGCGAAAGCTGCAAAAAGTTTATGTTCGTGACTGCATAGAAATTGTGCAACCAACATTTCCAGTCAGGTAGAATGTACGTTAGACTACTAGAGGCGGGAGCCGCATTTTTAATTTTGTGTTTTGCATATATATGAATGCGGGTTGATCCTCGCTAGTCAATTTGTCGTCGTAATCTAATGATGATCACTGAAGGTCGAAAAGCGTCAGTGCGTGCGACTGACAGTCGTTTAGCTATGTTGTTCTGGATTATTGTTTGCTTCAAACCCACAAACCTGACTCAAATATTTGTTGCCACCAACCTCGCAATCAATGTTTTTTTTAATTACCCTTATAGTTTGCCAACTCTTGTAATAATAAAGCAGTTCTGCAGCTTTGTTATGGCTATCACACTAGGACTGTTGTGTTTCATTTCCCTCAAACTCTCTAAATCGTTTCATTTCAGTATGTGGATATACAGAATAAAATCGTTAAACATCATTTTATTTTTAAAGTAGGCTTTTGGCTGGCTGATGTCCAAACTCTATTGCAGTCTAAATATTTTGCAGTTTTCAATTTGACAGCCGAACACTTGATTTTACTCCTCATATTATAGCTTTCATCATTTGGTCTGCAAGAAGTTTTCTGATCTATGATGTAAAATATTACTGGTAGATTATGAATTTTGCGGAAAGAGTAATTATTCATACATTTGTTTTTTTAATTGAATTTTATTGAAATCAGTTCACTTGTTACTTTCACTTTGTATTGCTAAAACATGCTTTTAATTCAGATTTCAATTCAAAGTTACACAAATAACGAAAATCAAGTTTAAATTTACCCTTTATTCAAACGCCAATGCGTGTGTTAAGGATATCCATCGACCTATGAAATTAATCTCGTTAATAGGTTTCGCCATCCACATCACATAGTTTAACGTTAATCACCAAAATTTAATTTAAATACCTAACTAATTCAATAAATAGTCAAAATGTTGATATGCGCAATTTAATTTTAAACACATTTAAGTGATTAATTAGTTAATGGAAACGGAGTGTCGAATTGACAATTTGACCGGCTAATGGTGTATTTTACAAGAACCTTGCGAATTACCCTATCCAAATATTCCATTCAAGCTTATGAGTTTAAGATAAGAATCAATCCCATCGAATCTACCTAGACACATATCATAGAACTATTACTTGAAGACATAGGAACTGATGCGTTTCAATCTTTGATGGTGATCATCAGTTGTACGAATGCCAACTGCCTATTAAATTTCAATCGTTGATTACACGATGGCATATTCGCTTTGCAGCCGAAATTACCTGCCCATTACAATTACGGAAATTTCCACTTGCGAAAAAATTACTTAGGGAGAGTCTGTCTAACAAAATAGTTTACACTTTATTTAAAGGATGAAAAATAGTGCTTAAGTTGTACAAATTAGACGTAAAATTGTTTCTTTGACATTTTAAGATGCTATTATTCTTCCTTATTTTCACTAATGTATACAGTATTGCAGTTAAACGCGAAATAAGATATTTTACATTAGTTGGGGCTTGCTCATTAGGGATAAAATTGAAAGCTTGATTTCACCGTTATTTCTAATTCGTAAATTTCTCATTCAAAATCAGAAACACAACGAAGTTTGCATATTCCTGGTTGTTATGATTTAACATTTAATGAATGATGTATCTAAAAAGAGACTGATGGTCGTTTTAAATTCCTATTACCTAGTTTTCTTTTTCAAGCAGTTTTAAAATCAACTTGCTATGAAACATTTAACAATGCCACATAAGATTACTTTCAATATAAATAATGTGCACCTGGACTGTGGAATATATGAGCATCATGCTATTTAAGATAAGCTAGGTTCCACTAATATTGCGAAAAACCATAATTCTTCATACAAAATTATTTTAATCAAAGTTGCTATCTTGATATAAGCGCCTGACCCGTTAAATAGTTACATTTTGTCAGTATAAACTAAGAATTGTACAGTGCAGGAAAGGCAATTCATCCAGTAGATAGGTTTCGACTTTATTGAGAACTCACCACGTACTGTCCAGAATTTGCCACGGACAGGGCTCAAACCTGGGCACATCTGCTTCAGAATCCGTTGCTTTAACCACTGGGCCCTCCTGTCGCACGCTGCCTACAATTTTTAGACATATAATAACTACTGTTTCTTGGTTAGACTTCCATTTAGCTAGAGCCTATATAGCATCCATTTAGTACTAGATATCCAACTAACCATCGCCAATCTGTCATTATTGAACAGACAGTACACTACATGGAGAAGAGTTATTTGAAGGAACATTTGTATAAATAAACGAACATTGCTTGCGCTTATAGAGACAAATGTAAGTACATTATTAAATAGATGTTTATTTCAAGATCGCAACCTTAACTAAAACGTAATTGTTAACACCACCCGTCCAATCATTGATTTTTTTAATTGTAAGTACCACTATATTATATATATATATATATATATATATATATATATATATATATATATATATATATAAGTAACATATTGAGAAGAAATACACATTATACCAATGTAGATAATGGACATTTATTGCGCGAGTACAAAGCACAAATTTACAGTCTTTCATTTAAATACATCCTGGGTTTGCATGTGTGATAGCTAATCTGAAATGGTTGTGCGACTATTTCTTGTTTTTGGTGATTATAAAGTGTGTATTGCAAAGTGATGTTTGAGATTTGGCTGTTACGTGTACAGATGATTTTCTCCGAGTATCATCTCTCGTTCGCCTTGTTTCATTTTTTTGTACTGTCCCCCTGTTAACAGTCTTGAGTGTGCGGATTGCAGTATTGAATGCTCATAATGTTTCGAAATTTCTGTCGAAGTTACCAATGTTTGTGATACTGTGTGTGCAGGTGCTTTTACTACTTCAGATTGTTGCAAATCCGATCGAGTGCTTGGTAAGTCTGTTTTAGTGGGTGTTTAGACTTGCATGGATGCGTCCCTCCTAAAAATTCAAATTTTTCATCAACATAAAATTTTAATCGACTGCCCACGGAACACATAACCCAACAATAATTTCCTAGCATCCAGACAAAATCAAACATCAACAGACAAACTTTCGATCATTATTGACATAGCCTTGGAGGAGATACCAGTATCCGGGTGCACCTGACGTAGCACCTTGTAGATATAGATGGCATAAGATTCCTTCCTTCTCCTGCGCTTATTTTTCTTGTCAGTCTTCGGCCGCTTAATCTTGGCAGCCTTCTTCGCAGCTTTACCAGAAACAACCTTTGGTGGCATGACTATAATACATTATAGTCATACCGCAAATTGTTCTAACAACTTCGACAACTATAGTATAAGCAACCAGTATTAAAATATTCTCACTAAAACTTTCGATCAGTTTGGGCAAAAACTGAATAAGTATAATCAGCAGCTTATACGGTAGCTGTTGTTAATTGCGACATAAATTGCAAAATAATATGAGCATACAACATTACAATCCGCACAGCCTGCGCTGTTACGAATGTGACAGAACAAATTTGCGAAACAAGGGGAAACGAAAGACTAAACTCGGGGAAATAAAATTCGTACACGTAACAGCCAACAAAGCTAACAGTTGGTTAAATAACCATCTATCAATGCAAGAACGACAATATCTCAGACATCACTTTGCAATTCAACAAGAAAGACCCCTACACGAAAACATACACACACAGACACACACGCATATACACGTAACAATCAGCCTATACAAGAAGTAGAAGTAAAACCGAGTCAGACTAGTTGCCACCCACATAATCAAATGAAAACCCAAGATGTATATAAATGAAAGATTGTAATTGGCCATTATCCACTTTGTTATTAGTGATTTTTTCTTCTTAAAATTCCTTCTTAATATTCGAAGGCGATGGATATTATACAAATATATATAAATATATATATCTTTATTATTTCCATTGCCTTCGAATGTTACACAGTATATTTCTTATTAAGAAGAATAAAGCATTAGTAACAAAGTGGATAATGGCCATTTATTTCAAGAATACTAAACTTCGCTCTACAATCTTTAATTTATATACATTTTGGGTTATCATTTGATTATAAGGGTGGCAACAAATCTGACTAGCTTTTCTATTTCTTGTTTTGGCTGATTGGTAAGTGTGTATTCGTTTGTGTCTCTGTATGAGCCTGTTTGCATGTAAAGATCCTTCTCGCTGTATTGCAAAGTGATGTCTCAGATCTGGTCATTCTTGCATTGATGGCTTGAGAATTAACCATCTGCTCGAATTGTTCGCTGTTACTTTTCCGAGTGCTTTTTTTCCGAGTGTAGTCTTTTGTTTCACCTTTTTGCGCAAATTTTTGTTCTTCACTTGGTAACAGCGCAAATTCGGATTGCAGTGTTGAACGCAAAACAAGAAATAGAAAACCGAGACATATTTGTTGCCACCCACATAATCATATGAAAACCAAGAATGTTTATAAATGATGATTGTAGAGCAAAGTTTAGTAATCTCGAAATAAATGGCCATTATCCTTTTTGTTTCTAATGTATTTTTTCTTCTTAATTAGAAATATACTGTGATATTTATATAAGGAGTATATTTACCATCGGTTGTGCTAGTTAATGGAAGAATATATAGCTTATCTTGTTAGTTAAGTAGTAAATTATGTATAAATTTGTTAAAACGAGCGAATTTACTCAAAATCTAATTATTTTTATGTATCACATACGAGACAGATATTTAGGGCATGGTCCAAATAAGTTAATAGATATGTATGATTAAAAGCTTAACGGTGGGTTATAGTGCAATTTGAAAGGCAATATAAGTTTAAAATGCAAGTATGGCAACAACAAATATTATGTTATTATTGCTCTTTGCAAAAAATACATTAAGCTATAGGGAATGAAATAGACGATAAACGTTAAACATACGAAATCTAATATAACTGAAATAGCCAGTAGCTCAGTAGTGCTAGCAATAAATGAATTGTGACTACTAACTAGTGTATTTAAATAAGTCAACTGGCTCGGATTGATTGTCGTAATTTATTCAAATATTCTTCGTTATCTACCAAGTGTTAGGACCTCATCTAATATTGGGCATGATTAATATTTAGTGGTTCGGCATTCGTAACATCATTTTTTCTCAATTGAACAAATGAGAGGTTAGATCTACTTTCACATTTTGCCATTCAGGTTAAAATGATTGCAATTTGCGCATTTTACTATTTGACAATTTATTATTCAATAAGTGAAGATTTTTTCCCATAAGCCGTAGTTTTTGTCGGTCTGCGTTTTTTCTCAACACAAGGTATTTTGCAATTACATTAAATTATATATGCTCAAAGAGTAAAATATAATCCGTTATAATTTGCACAGGTGTCGAGCTATTTTTTATTTGGTCAAAACTATCGGATAAACGAACATTGGTTGCGAAGGCGGTGATAAAACATACTATAATCAAGGTTACGATCTTGATATAAGCACCTGACCTATTAATTGCACACATTTGTCAGTGTAAACTAAGCATGGTTTAGTGTAGAAACGGTAATTCATTTAAATATAATTTGAATGATAAACTCTCTTGCGCAGTGCTGTCCTTCTTTTTGTGGATTTGACCGCATTTTTCTTGTGCGGGACAATAGATAGCACTCTTAGGTTGGTAAAATCTTTAATTTTGATCATTTTCAGGTGCTCTGCTTATTGGCTTTGATTGATGGGTTTTCACTTGTCCCTTCTTTTTGAGCTTTCTATCAGATGATAGACTGAAAATGACGTTGGATCAAGATTTTCCATTTTTCTTTGCCCGATATTTCGAGACTTCATTTCTAGTCTCATCTTCAGGGTTTAGACAATACGCACAGGAGTAAAACGCAACTTGTGGCAAATGTGAGAACCCATCAATCAAAGCCAATCAGCAGAGCACCTGGAAATGATCAAAATTAAAGATTTTACCAACCTAAGGGTAATTCATTTAGTTCACAGGTTTCGTCCTGTCCGCGGAAAATTCTGGCTAATAAGTAAAGAGTTCCCAATATGGAGGAAACCGGTCTACTGGATGAATTGCCTTGTCTACACTAAACAATTCGTAGTTTATACTGACAAATGTATGTTGTTAATAGGTCAGGTGTTTATATAAAGATTGAAAACTTGATTATAATAAATAACTTCGGTTGTAAAATATACTCTTTCTTATTACAAACCGAATAAACAAGCCCAAAAAGGTGCAAACATGTTATAAGTAATAGCGTTAACATGACAGGCAGTTCCAGTCTATAATAGATCTTTCCAATTTACGGGCGTGCTCAAAGATAGTAGAAAGTTAAAAAAGGTATTTGTACCGTCCTATTATCCCACTTTCCCCACCTAAATATCTAGTGGTTAAAGGGCGTAATACCGGCTCCTACTGATGATTCGCCAGTAAGCACGAAAAGAATGTGCATGAGATTATACCTTCCGTTCATGCTACCTTTGGTTTATCCTTCTGGTCACAACTGAACTAATTTGTTACTAAATGCGCAACACCTAATACGTAATTGCATACATATTAGGTCTCCGGAATATATTCAATTAAAAATACTGTTTTAGCTGCGCGTTCTGAATGACAAAATGCTACGTTTTGAATGTTATAATTTAATAAAATTAACTTTAGCAGACCATAATAACTTTAATATAAAGACAGATGAATAATGCTTTTTTTGTTTTCTTATCTTTGCTACTAATCAGGCGTTTCTCTTTATTTGGCATTACGATGCTCATCATACGGAGGCGAAAATTGCGCTGAGCCCTTATTTGACTGAGGTGCTTTTCACAGAGTTCTGTCCACACCTACGTGTAAGTGTTCATATAAGTTTACAATGTTAGCATTCTTTCCTTATCTAGCGAGAAATTGATAAGCTGAGCTTAGGCATTAATATCGATTAAATGAAGGGTGAATATTTGCTATTAAAACAAATGGTTAAAAATTATATACATAGATTTAAAATTTAAGAAAATATCCAACAACTATTATATATATATATATATATATATATATATATATATATATATATATAAAATTAATTAATATTACCCTTCCCATTTTCGAAGTTAAATAGAAATGTTATCAAATACAACAACCGTTTCTTCCTTCATGTCTTCTCGAGTATCTGCAATGAATTTTGTTAAAGCCCCAATTCAAAACATTATATATATATATATATATATATATATATATATATATATATATATATATATATATATATGTTATTTTTAAATTCCATACGTCATAACTGTTATGAGACATTTCCCATGAATGAAAATAACGAACCGATTTTCTGATAAATGAATTATTTCATTCTTATTTTAACTTAAGTATGCTCGAATGAACGTATTTGACGCGTTTATGTATTTTGATTTTTGTTTAGTTTGATTATGGAAGTAGATGTTTTTTTTATTATTTGCTTTACATGTACTTATCTACTTATATTTAGCACAGTTCGGAACTTCAATTTGAAATAATGTGAATCGGAAAGACATTTTTGAAACAGCTTACTTTCTGCAATTAATTAATTTTAAATAAGTAAATATGCTCAATATATAAGGTACGTGGTGATATTTTCCTTCGCTTTAAGAACAGGTCGCAATCACGAACACTGCTTCAAAGTTTCAACAAACCACATAAGAATATCGGTTTCACGTCAGAGCACGAGAAAGATGATTGTCTGCCTTTCCTAGATGTTTTATTAAAGAAAGAAACTAATGGTAAATTAAACAGAACAATTTACCATAAACCAACATGGTCTGCACAGTATTTGCATTACAGCAGTTTTGTGCCGTTTCAATATAAATTATCAACAGTTCGTGGTTGCTTCTCAAGAATTGACAGGTTGGTTAGTCAAGATTCTAAAGAAAATGAATATAATAAGGCAATTAATGATTTAATGTCTAATGGCTATCCCAGACAATTAATTGAATCAATTATTAAAAGGGGAATTAACCAGAAACAGACGTATTATGGGCCAGAAAAGAAAACCGTCTACCTCAACATCCCATTTAAGGGGGATGCAGTTTCCCGAATGGCACAAAAGAAAGTTGAATCAGCATTGACACGCACATTTAATGCAGCCAAACTACGAGTGTTATTTAGGGTAACACACTTGCCTTTACCAGCAATCAAAGAGAAACAGCCGTTAATGTCGATATCAAATATTATTTACCAATATGCATGCGCATGTTGTCGATCAACTTACGTAGGCCGATCGACCAGACGGTTAATTACTCGAATGAGAGAGCATTGCAACTTGAACGCCTGTTTTAAATCAAATGGTGAATACACGTCTGCTATTGCGCAACACATCATCGAAACATCGCACGTATGCTCTCCAGACGTAGCATTCAAAGTAATTACTAAATGCAAAAACAAAAACGGAGCAAGTCACATAGGAAGCCTTATGGATAAACGAATTGCAGCCGGATATATGCAAGCAGAACCGGCATGTTCAGGCATTGAGCTTGAACTGGATGTGACGCATGGAATTAATTGTTTTCCGTTTTTCACACTCTCTCTATGTTCACATATTTCTATCTTGTTTTGCTTTCAAATCCTGTGTGTCAGATATTCCGCATTGGCTCAAATTCCTCTTATTGATGAATAAATCGTGCGCTTAATTAAGTTTTTTTGTTTTCTGCTTTGAAAAACTGGCCAATGCATAGCTTTAAACAAATGCGCCAGTTTAAGTAGAAAATTTCGATCGAACACGGTATATTTCTCGATCTATTTTAAGATCCCTCATTTCTCTTGCAGTTTTCAGTCCCTACTTCTTTTTCAGCCTGATTGAATAAATCTCGGCTGTCTTCGATGGCATTAAATATTAGACGACTTGTGAGTTTTGTTGCCTGGTTTAAGGCAATTTGGTCTACATTGTTGGAAGAATGGTTTTGGCACCAAATCCGATTGCAAATAAGATATAATGAACTTAATTCTTTCAACAATGTTTGTACCAATAGAATTGGACGCATTGCAAATTCTTGGTCACGTGCTAGAAAATGTTTTAACCCGTTCTTTAATAACCTTTAGTAATGTTCATTGCATTTCCCTATTACACAGCACATATTTTAGCAAAATGAAAGCATTTTAATTGTTTAACAGTGCATGCATGTCAGATTTACCCGGACATACGCTCATTGCACTCGTTTCGTGCCAAATTCCGACAAAATGAATCTTAATTAACGACCCGGCCAATCGAATCGGGAAAATCAGCTCTAAATACCATATTGAGGAAGCGCTAGGATAACGGAGGGAAATTGGCGAATGGAACATAACACGTAGTGGTTCGTAAATGTTAAATTCAGACAACGTCCGATTTTTACAGCGCAAAATAGCAACGAATTTATTTCATCTAAACTTGTCATTTAGAGGCGACCTAGCAGCCTTATTAACTGTACAACGTTTATATCCAATCGCTAGGGCAAATTTCCAAAGCGCAAAAGTTAACATCACATTAAACAGACAGAGATTTAGGAGGCTTAATGCAAAAAATCAATAGCCAATTCACTTAAAATCCTTGATAGTCTATAAATGTAATACCATCTAGGTAGACCCTACCACCAATCTGGTCCGCATGTACACACAGCCAATGGCACCGACACCAAACTGTAGTTAAAGCAGCTGTGAATACTGAATGATTATCATCATTAACTGTGACAGAAATTTCACAACAATTTTAGCCACTATTCCTGCAAACGGCATAACCTGCACTGTTACCATGGTAACTAATTAAACCCCGTGGATAACGCCAAACGAAATAGTACATTACAAAAACTACCACACGTATGCGCATTATCTGAAACAACGAAAGCTTGAAAAAAACAAACAGATCTCAAACCGCACATTGTAATAAATTCGGTATGACGCCTACGCTCATATAGACACGCAAAAAGTCTAACACATACGCAGTAAAAAATCAATACACAAATAAACACCAGCCATCATAGAACTACCGCATAGGAATAGAAGGAAAAATGAAAATCAGACAATTTCTCATCAATTAATCAAAAGTCAACACAGGGTGTATAGAAGTGAAGGGTTGAAAGTGTTGATAGGTAATCACGAAACAAAGCGCCCATTATCTACACTAAAAAACGCTTGAATAAACAGCTTGTTTGATATTCAAAATATATTATTATATAAAAACACACATACACATACAGGTATAAGTTTAAATTGATTTTAGGTATAAAGATAGGATTTTAATTATACCTGATCAGTATAAACAAGAAATTGCGACAGGTGGCAAAGAAAATTCATCCTGAAGACTAGTTCCAGCATTTATTGGCAACTCCTCATGTACAGTGCAGTATTTGCCATGGACGGGACTCGCACCGGAGAATATTTGATTTAGACTCACCACTTGTGTTGCTTACTACACGAAATTAAACAAATGTAATTATTGATACTTTATGATTAGATTATAAATACAAAATGTATATATACATACATATATACATTTATATATATATATATATATATATATATATATATATATATATATATATATATATAAGAACAAAACAACGTATTCCATGGAATAACATTTATTAATAAATCTTATTTCTACCAGTATCTACAGCCATTATTATAATCAAATGAAAACCCAGGATGTATATAAATGAAAGATTGTAAAGTGATTATTATAATCAAGGTTGCGGTCTTGATATAAACACCTGACCTATTAATTACTTACATATGTCAGTAGAAAAGGCCTTTTTTACACTATACAATTCTTAGTTTATACTGACATATGTAAGTAATTAATGGGTCAGGTGTTTATATCAAGACCGCAACCTTGATTATAATAATTGTTATCACCACCCGCGCAACCAATGTTCGTTTAATTATATAAATGTTCATTTTCAATACCATTTCCCCATGTAATGTGGTGTCTGTTCAGTAATGACAGATTGGGCATGGTTAGTTGGAACTTTGGGTCTAAATGGATGCCATATGAGCTCCACCTAATGGAAAAATTGACTAACCAAGTTACATTAGTTAGTATATAACTGAGAATTGTGTGTAGTGTAGTGTGCGGCAGGATAGCTCAGTGGTTAGAGCACCAGATTCCGAAGCAGACGTGCCCAGGTTCGTATCCTGTCCGCCTCAAATTCTGGCCAGTACTTTATGAGTTCCCAATAAGGACGAAACCGGTCTACTGGATGAATTGCCTTTCTACACTATACAATTCTTAGTTTATACTGACATATGTAAGTAATTAATGGGTCAGGTGTTTATATCAAGACCGCAACCTTGATTATAATAATTGTTATCACCACCCGCGCAACCAATGTTCGTTTAATCTACAGCCATTGTTCTGGATTCGTTAGTATATTCGTTCATCCAATCCCACTGTACATGTGTTGTAACCAATCTCCTCTTCGTTATGCTAGCCTTTGCTTTGCTCAATTTAGACCACTGCTTTTGCGCAATTTAGACCACTCCTTTTGCGTAACGTCATTTGGTGTGTCATCGCTTTCATTGTAATTGCGTCCGTAATTGATGTATGTGTCGTATTTTGCGAAACGTTGGCTATTTTTAAAGGCATGTCGGTTATGTCTTTGTTCCAGTCCAATTTAATTTTTTTTTGAATTATTTTCTGCACGTTTAAGCAGGCTTCAGCTTATTAATTGCAATAGCTTCAAAAGCCAGAAGCATTTTCTCTGTTTTTGCCTTGTAGAGAACTGAAAAATTGTTACTAATAACAGCATGACCTGTGATATAAACACCTGACCCATTAATTCCTTACATATGTCAGTATAAACTAAGAATTGTATAGTGTAGAAAAGGCAATTCATCCAGTAGACCGGTTTCGTCCTTATTGGGAACTCATCAAGTACTGGCCAGAATTTGCCGCGGACAGGATACGAACCCGGGGACGTCTGCTTCGGAATCTGGTGCTCTAACCACTGGGCTATCCTGCCGCACACTACACTACACACAATTTTCAGTTATATACTAACTAATGTAACTCGGTTAGTCAAATTTTCCTTTAGGTGGAGCTCATATGGCATCCATTTAGACCCAAAGTTCCAGCTAACCATGCCCAATCAGTCATTACTGAACAGACACCACATTACATGGGGAAGTGGTATTGAAATGAACTTTTATATAATTAAACGAACATTGGTTGCGCGGGTGGTGATAACAATTATTATAATCAAGGTTCCGGTCTTGATATAAACACCTGACCCATTAATTACTTACATATGTCAGTATAAACTAAGAATTGTATAGTGTAGAAAAGGCAATTCATCCAGTAGACCGGTTTCGTCCTTATTGGGAACTCATCAAGTACTGGCCAGAATTTGCCGCGGACAGGATACGAACCTGGGCACGTCTGCTTCGGAATCTGTTGCTCTAACCACTGAGCTATCCTGCCGCACACTACACTACACACAATTTTCAGTTATATACTAACTAATGTAACTTGGTTGGTCAATTTTTCCTTTAGGTGGAGCTCATATGGCATCCATTTAGACCCAAAGTTCCAACTAACCATGCCCAATCTGTCATTACTGAACAGACACCACACTACATGGGAAAGTGGTATTGAAATGAACATTTATATAATTAAACGAACATTGGTTGCGCGGTGGTGATAACAATTATTATAATCAAGGTTGCGGTCTTGATATAAACACCTGACCCATTAATTACTTACATATGTCAGTATAAACTAAGAATTGTATAGTGTAGAAAAGGCAATTCATCCAGTAGACCGGTTTCGTCCTTATTGGGAACTCATCAAGTACTGGCCAGAATTTGCCGCGGACAGGATACGAACCTGGGCACGTCTGCTTCGGAATCTGGTGCTCTAACCACTGAGCTATCCTGCCGCACACTACACTACACACAATTTTCAGTTATATGCTAACTAATGTAACTTGGTTAGTCAATT